>VDFB02347230.1:0-85696 GCA_007258455.2 Sequoia sempervirens
TCAAAGTTTCTAAGAAAGTTGTCAAATCACGGAAATTGAGCTACATGATTTATTTCTGACTTTTTGAAGGTGCACAACTAGGATCTATAAGTGTAGACTGAGAGGAACAAAACCCAAAAATTGATTTTCCAAAGCCCTAGCTAGGACCCATTTTCCATGTAGCGAATGAGTCCTCAGTGAGTCTTAAAAAATCATTTTTTACAATAGGTACACAGTATTTGACCTTCTTAAAACTTTCCTTTTTACTTGTATTTGGGTTAAGTTTAATTTTTGTTACCCATTTACACTTCATAACCCTCATATTGAATGAAACATAGAAGAATAGGAGGTTTGTCATAGTCTTCATTTTGGTGAACCCCATTTTTCGATGGTTCGATAGGATTGACTGATTGACAAGATTGATTGACCAAATTGATAAGATTGATTGATCAAATTGACAAGATTGATAAGATTTACCTAACAAGAATTTTTGACCAAATTGATAAGATTGATTAACCAAATTGACAAGATTGTTTGACCAAATTGATAAGATTGATTGACCAAATCGACAAGATTGATAAGATTGACCAATTTCTAAGATTGTTTGACCATAACTAGTTTCAGGAAAGACATATCCTATATAAGGTAAATGACAAGGTTGACGTTGTCCAAATTCAGGAAGGACGCATCTTGAATAAGACAAAATGAGAAGACCATTAACTTAACAAGTATTGATGATTAGGTAATTGATCGGTTTGAATTGAAGACCAGTTGAATAATTGATTTGTTGATTCAAGATTTGGTTTAGATATTTATTTTCTTGTGTCTTAAATGTTGTCCTTAACAAGGGACAACTTATTATAGGACCAAAGATGATAGACCCAACAAACCCTAGGGAACTAATCTAGTGTCTCGAGGGCTATCGATTGATGGCCTTGCCTACATTATACACGCAGAGACATTGTAATTTGACTGACTTTGACCAAAAATGACTCATTTTTTTATGATGTGAATCATTGTTGAATTTGACTCAACAAAACCCTAAGGGACTGACCTAGTGCCTCGGGGGCTCATCGAAAGATGGCCTTGCCTATGTAGCAATGTGCAAAGACAACATAGTTCAACTAGATGTGGACTGACACAGACTTTGACTCTATTTTTTGGAGTTTTTGACACTTCTTGATTTTATTTTATTTATGTTTTATGGTTTTTTTTGGATTTTGAAGGCTTTATGATTTTTTTGGATTTTGATGTTTTATGATTTTTTTGGATTTTGATGTTTTATGATTTTCTTTTGGATATTGATGTTTTATGATTGTTTTTGGATTTTGATGTTTTCAAAGCTAATACCGTGCTTAGGATCTTGTAAAGACTTAAGTCAAAGAATATCTCCCAGTCAAGTATAGGACAAACTTATTATGCGTGAGGGAATTGATGGATGCCAAGGATGGTTATGAAAGGAAGAGGATGTTAAATGTCAATGGTTCTCAGGCCATGAGAAAGATGACAAAGCTTTATTATGATAAGCAAAGGATGGGGGGATGGAGGTGAAAAACCAAATAGAATGATGGTAGATAATAAAGCAAAGACTGACTACACATGGTGCCTATTTACTAGGATTTCACCATGGTACTTATCCAAAGTGCCACCGAAGTGGTTTTCACTATTGGATGAATTATTTCTCTTTACTATTTTTATTTTTTTTTGGTGTCGCCAAGATGCCTACTTTCCAGGTTTTCATCAAGGTTATGATTTTTTTATATATATATTTTGACTTTTTTTAATACTTTTGACTTTTTTGTATTTTTTATTTTTTATTTTTTGTATTTTTTGTATTTTTTTACTTTTTATTGGGATTCTCTAGAGGTTGTGCAATATTTGCGAAGGTGCATGTTGTTGATTGGCTCAGGTAGTGGTTCACCTTTAGGAGTAGATATTTGATAAGCACAAGACCCATATGTTTTTGTGATGATGTAGGGACCCAACCAATTGGGTTCAAACTTTCTAGACCATTCTTGATATGTTTGATTCTTAGGATTCTCTTTCAGAACCAAGTCACCAATGTCAAAGTATTTAGCTCGAACTTTCTTATTATAACTGTGCCAAAGATGGTTTTGATATGCCTATAAATGGGTTAAGACATTTTTTCTTTTCTCATCCAATAACTCAAGCTCATGCAAACAAGCTATACGGTACTCTTCTTCATCAATAAACTGTTGCATGGATGCCCTCAAGGATGGTAACTCAACCTCAATGGGAAGAATAGCTTCGGACCCAAAGACAAGGGAATATGGGGTGGATCTTGTGGGAGTATGAATGCTAGTGCGATAGGCCCATAATGCAGGATTGAGTTGGACATGTTAGTCACAGCCAACATCATTGATAATCTTCTTTAATATTTTAAGTATAGTCTTATTAGATGCATCAACTTGGCCATTGCCCTGACAATAGTAGAGAGTGGTGAAATGATGTTGGATATGAAACTTTTCACATAACGCACATACATATTGATTCTTAAATGGACAACCATTATCCATGATGATGGACTGGGGAACACCATAATGGTATATAATGTAGTTAAGTATGAACTTAGATATTTTATTTCCAGTAATGTAGGTCATCATAATGGCTTCAATCCATTTAGTAAAGTATTCAATTGCAACAAGGATAAACTTGTGTCCATTAGCAGAATTAGGGTGAATCTTTCGCACAAGGTTGAGCCCCCGTTGAGAGAATGGCCAAGGGGAAGTAAGTGGGTGTAGCGCTGAGAAGGCACGTGTATAATATCTCCATGTATTTGACATTGGTGACCCTTTTTCACAAAGTAGTAGGCATCACATTCTATTATAGGCCAAAAATATCCCATTCGCATAAGCTTCTTAGCTAGAGTAGGAGCAACAAAGTGAGCTCTGCATATACCATTGCGTACCTCCTGTAAGGTCATTTTTGCTTCATAGGAATCGAGACACCTGAGAAGGGTGCTATCTAGGCTACAACAGTAAAGGGTATAATTGATGATGACATATTTGGAGGTTTTCCAAATAAAGGTTTTGCGTTGGTTTTTGGATAAGTTGGAAGGGATAATTTGGTCATGCAGGTAGTTATAGAATTCTTTGTACTAAGGAGATTCAAGACCAACAAGTCCATACACGAGTTTTGATTTGGGGACCTCAAACATAGGGATCAACAGTTGTTCCACCAAAAACTCTACTACGAGGCATTGTTAGGAATATCCAAGAGATATCCAATGGTTTCCATTGCATCAATTGATTTATTATCAATTCTCAAAATTTTCTCAAAATAAATATCATTGAAGTACAACTTAAAACTATCCACCATGCGCTTGTAAGGGGTAAGATTATTGTCCTTTGTATCATAGTCATCATTCACCTGACAAATGACCAACTAGGAGTCACCATAAACTTGAAGATCCTTGATTTTTCATTTGATTATCATTCAGAGTCCTATCAATAATGCTTCATACTCAGTCATGTTATTTTTGCAAGGGAATGCTATTCTATGTGACTCAAGAATGAAATCCCCTTGAGGTGTGATAAAAATAATTCCAACCTCTCAACCATGATTTGTGTAAGATCCATCAAAGTACGATTTCCATGTTGTAGGAGTCTTTATCACAAAGATAGATTCGTCAGGAAAGTCAAACACTAGAGGATGTTTTGCTATCATTGGTGCATCTGCAAGTTGATCATCCATTACTTATCCTTTGATTTCCTTACGATCAACATATTATGTCATATTCACTCAAAATCATGACCCACTTTTCTAGTCGGCCTGTCAAAGTTGCTTTGCTCAATAGATACTTCAGAGGATCAATCTTGGTTATCAATGTTGTTTTGTGGTTCAACATATAGTGTCTCAACTTTTGTGAGGTGAAAACAATTTCAAGACATGATCCTTCAATAGGACTATAGTTAAGCTCATATCCTACAAGAGTACGACTGATATAGTAGATAGCTCTCTCTTTTCCATCATTTTCATTCTACGCTAGTAATGCCCCTAGTGCTAATGTGGTGGTTGATATGTATAATATTAAGTGTCTACCATCAATAGGAGGAACAAGAAATGGAGGGGTCAATAGATAATCCTTTATTTGTTGAAATGCCTCTTGACAATGTTTAGTCCATATGAAGGGAACTCCTTTACATAACAAATGTTGAAATGGGTGAATCTTTGCTAATTGGGAAATGAACCTTTGGATTGACCACAATATTCCTTGTAGGGTTCCCAGTTGACTTATGTTGGTAGGTGAATGCATATCTATAATTGATTTTACCTTCATAGGATCAACTTCAATTCCTCTATGAGAAATTGTATCCCAAGAGCTTGCCTGATTAGACCCCAAACACACACTTCTTTGGATTTAGCCTGAACTTATATTCTTCTAGCCTTATGAAAATATTTTCTAACACTCCTAGATGACCACCTCTTGTCAAACATTTTTTCAATAATTCATCAACATAGTCCTTCATAAGTGCATGCATGTAGTCATGAAAAATGGTTGTCATAGCTCATTGATATGTTGCTTCGGTATTCTTGAGACCAAAAGGCATAGAATTCCAACAAAAGGTATCACAAGCACAAGTGAAAGATGTTATCCATAAGTGATAACATCTCATATCCTGTTGTGAGGTCTACTATGATATTAATGTTAGGTAGTGGGAAATCATATTTAGGACAAACCTTATTTAGATCTCCAAAATATGTGCATAGTTTGATACCACTAGTTGGTTTAGTGATAGGAACAAGATTAGATATCCATTCTGCATAATCTATGGGACAAATAAAACCAACATGTAGAAGCATCTTTAACTCAACCTTTACTAGGAGTGCAATCTGCAAGTGCATTTTCCTTAATTTTTTCTTGAATGGTTTAGCATTTGGAAGCAATGGTAGATGATGTAGAACAAGTTTGGGGTCCAACCCAGGTATATCAACATATGTCCATGCAGAATTAATTTTTCTTTTCAAAAAGAATGTAGTGAACTCTAGTTTTTTTGTGGTCAAAGATGTTGTGAACTGAATGATTCTAGGATTGTCCTTTGTCCCAAGATCTTTTGATTCTTCTACTAGTAATGGAAATCTCTCTCAATCAATAGGGAGACTGTCCAACCCTCCATCCTTAGGTGCCTCATAGAGGTTTTTCACCTTTAGATACATCCTTTATTTTTACTTTTTCTTGGTCTAAAGGCGCCTTTCAATTTTCACCTAGAGATCTATCCTTTTTATTTTTATTTTTATCATTTTTCTCAATTTTGTGACTAGAGGAAGGAGCAGACTCTCCAAAATATGTTTCATTATAAATCTCTATGATGAAACAAAATTTATGATCCCCGCTCAATATTCCTTCATGAAGTCCCATGAACTCGGCAATTGCTTTGTCATTCTCGAATGTGTCTAAACTCAGTGGTCCTTGTTGGTCCCAATCTATCAGTTGTGAGTAAATGAGGGATAAGCCATCATCGGTATCATCAAGAGTGAAGGAAGATATGGCAAATACAAAGGTATAGTCAAGAGCCCAAAATAAATCAATATGGATATTAATGTCCATGATATTGTTTGGGGAGGATAAGTCAAAATCTTGAAAGGTCTTGGCTATGTCATACTCATTGGATGTGTAGGAATCTCATTCCCACTCATTAGAATCAGTTTTGACATAGTCCTCAGATGTCTCAATTTCATTTGAAACATTAGTGTTATCACTCAAAGGAAACTTAGTACCAGTAATACTCACTTTTGATGCTACGTACGCTAACCCAACATATTTTGGTAGGCGAGGAGGCAGTATCAGTTTGATCATTCCATGTTTTTTTAAGCCAAGACCACTATGTCAATCATATCGTTATTGCTTCATTATCAAAAACCCTTTTGGATACTGCTCAAATGGTAATTGTTTAGGCTCAATGTCTTCTTCATCTCTGTAGATCCATGTAGAGATGTCCTCACCAATGGGCTCTTTGCTTAATTCCCCCCATTTAATGAAGGTGATAAGAGGGTTACAAATGATGATTTTAGGTTAAATAGGACGAGGTTATCCATAGGAATTTGTTGATTTAGGAAAATTTCCCACACAAAATAATCTCCATGTTGTACTCCCCACATCCCTTATCATGTATCTAGACTTTGGGTTTGGAAGGTGTGGTGAATGGATTGGATGATTTGATGAGGGAAGATGGATCAATGTAGTTGGATGAGGTGGAAGATGAAGCTTCTCATTTGATGGGCACTTGATTCTCAGTGGTTCCTCTTAGATTGTTGCAGTACTGGAAAGGATCAGGATCACTTGGTATGGTAATTTCAAGGCCATTGTAGGGAAACTTCAAGAATTAATGGTAAGTGGAAGGTACAACTCTCATGGCATGGACCCATAGGTGACCTAGGAGAATATTTTAGGGCAAGTTCAGATCTAAGACATGGAACATTGTGTTCTGAGTAGTGGGGCCAACCCTTATGGGAAGTGTGATCAATCCTTTAGATGAGAGCTCAACGTCATCATAAGCTTTGATAATAATTGTCTTAGATCGATCTATACAAGCTTCAAAAAATCCCAATGCTATGACCAATTTTAGGGTACATATGTTCAAACTTGTTCCATTGTCTACCAAGACTTGCTTGATTTTATGTTTATTAATATAAACTTCAAGGTGTAGGGGATCATTATGATTTGGCTTTTGTGTGGAAATATATTATTTGGAAAAGGTGACATAGTGTGGTGTAGCTAGGTATCCAACCATGGCCTAAATTTGGTTGAAATTTAGGTTAGAGGGTATAGATGTATCTTGCAAGGCTTTGTCTAGAATGGCCCTTTGCTTTGGGGAAATGTGAAGAAATTCAAGAATGGATATATGTGTGAGCATCTTTCCTAGATGATTGAGGATATTATATTGGCTCTTTGACTAAAGATTAGAGGTAGCCCCTTGCAGGGTCACCTTAGCTCTGCGGCTGATAACAACACATTCTAAACTTTTATTAATGGTGAAGTAACAATATGGTTATCAAGGGATTGAATGTGATTAATGGTATAGTCATGTGCAACATGGGGATAATTAGCATTATTATTATTTCTTGAACTAGAGGCATTCCCTTTCCCATGGTCTTGCAAGGGAGTTTTGAATATGGTATGATCAAAATTGGTTTTACCTTATGAATTATCCACTGATATGTCTCCTTGTTTAATAAGATCTTGAATGAGGTTCTTGATTGTCCAAAATGATGATGTTTTGTGTCCTTTTCCATGATGATATTCACAAAATTCATTTTCATGCCACCAATTAGGTTTAACCAATGTTGGTTCATATATTTTAATGTTAGGAAGTTGAATGATGTTTGATTACAATAGCTTCTTCAAAACTAACTCAATGGGCTTCCCTAAGGGTGTGTATGTTCTCTTGGTATGTAGAGGTTCTTTGCGTTGTTGATTTTTTTGGACTACATTCGATGTTTGATCATGACTGGGTGTCGGTGTGTTTGATGTGGATGGACCCTTAAGATGAAGGGTAGAGTGATATTGATTTACCACAGTAGCATCCACGACTCCATCATTTGTAGCATTCTTATTTTAAGACCAAAATTTACCCTTGTCACTAGGAGCATTTAAAGTCTCCTTGAATATTTTGACTAGTCCTTTGGATAGAAGATCCTTCTCAATAAAGACCCCCTTTTCAATGACATCTTCAAAGGTAGTACAATATTGAATTTGAAGTTGAATCATTAGTTATGTGTTTAATCTTTCTATGAAAATGGTGACCAATTGTTTCTTTGGTATGTGAAAAGGAAATTTATTAGCCATGCTATGCCATCTTTGATAGAATGACATAAGTGATTCTCCCTCTTTCTATTTGGTGGTACATAATGTTACTAGGTTTGTATCACTTTCTATGTGGTGGGAAAAGTGGTCAATGAATCTATCAACCAATTCACCTCATGTTCATATCTCGGGAGGAAGGTGTGCAAACCATTCTAGAGTCATCCTCAAAAGGCTTCAAGGAAGTAGTCTCATAAAAATTATGAGCTTGTAAGCAATTTCCATACATGTCATGTTAAATTCTCATATATATTCCACTAGATCCCTTTTCCCTTTGTACTTGTTAAAGTTTGGTGTGGTAAAATGTGGGGGGAAAGGTGACATGTATAGGTTTTGTCGAAAGGGTAAGGCCATAATTCCTCCATAGAATATGTCTTCTTAGTTGTTCCCAATTGTATGTTTACCATATATTGTTGTATTGCTTGCATCTGTTGCATTAAGGTGTCCATAGGGGATGTTGTCATATCGGGTTGTCCTTACATAAGGGGATCAACATTACTGTTAAGAGAATTATATGATAAATTTGGCACCACTGTGTGATTTGGATTGACACTTTGTTGCAAAGGATAAAGATTACCTTGTTGATAATGTGGGTTGAATATGGTATTAGTTTTGATTTGATTTTGTGGCATGAAATTGGCATTTGGTGTGACGTATTGTTGCGATGGAAAGGGTATTGGTTTTCAATTTTTTTCCACATGCCAAGTTGTTATTTGGTGTTTATGTTGGCACTCTAGACGTGATAATATGAATTCTCCTTATTTTGTTTGGTGGATTTTGACTTGCATTGATCAAGGGTGTATTGTTTTGATTGTCGAATGGATTTGCAAATGTTGTACCCAAGGGATTTGAAGATGAGCTACCAAATGTGAATTTTTATCCTTGGTACATGGTATGTGTTCTCTTAGCTCCAAATATTGGTGGATTAGGAATGTGTGTAGATGTTGCAATGTGTGTTCCCAAGGGGTAGACTAGTGAACATTTGTTGTGAAATGGGTTGATCTTTTGTGAATGTGTATTGACTTGGGCCTTGGGTTTGTGATTGTGTTACTCTCTCTACAATTGTGAAAGTGTCAAAGTCAAAGGGGAGTTTAGCACCTTTATTAGCAAGTGTGAGAAAGAATTTGTTGGGGTTTGCATTAAAAATCTCATCCACAATTCATATTATCCTTGTATCTTAGGTGCCATGTTCAATTTCTTTAGGGGTAAAACATTTGTTGACATCGGTTAATGTGAGATTGGAAAATGGATTTGATGTTTCCCTTCATGGTGTTTGAGGTGGATTTGAATTTGACCCAAGGTTCTTTTCATTAGTATTATTGAAAAGGGGATCACTTGAAGAATCCATGTCCTTTCTTTTTCCTTGTGACCTTGTTTCAACCATGTAATACTTGTAACCTAAGGATTGATATTGCAAAGGTGATAATGCAAGGTGAAATATGAGGCTAAGCTATGTATTTTTTGGATTTTTGAAGATACAATGATGAAAAATGTTAATGCACCTAAGATTAAAGGATTGAAATGCAATGATGATAATGACCCTATGACCAAAGGATATGATATGTAATGATACCAAATGAGATTATGACTAAGTTTTAGATATGCAACTAATGTTGAGGTATTCCAAATGAAACTAAGAGTATGCACCTTTAGGCCTAAAAAAAACGTTGCTAACCAAGCTATGGTATTCCAATGTAACAAGCCAGATTGTTATGAACTCAAAAGGACAAGATGTTGATAGGATGATGTTTTGACAAGGTGAGTCTAAACTAAGATGTAAGTTTGAGACCCAATGATAATGACGATTGATTCATAGAAAAGATAAGGTTAGAGAATATATGAGAATGTAACAATGGATTGATCAAGGACATGGTAGGCTTCCTAATATATAATTTGAGAGGTGCAAATGACTTAGAATGACCTAAGGTTAAGCAAGCAATGCAAGGTGAGTAATGCAATTTTCCTAAGCCAATGCAATGCAACCTAAATGAATGTGATGAAATGGACTGCAAGTCTATAATCGGAGAATAAGGTCACTGTCAAAATATGTCCAAGACTAATATTAGACAAGGATTTTCTCTAAATTTTATGTTTCAGCAGTTGTGGCTCACTGTCTAGCAAATGCAATGTAATGTTTCATAGTTACAATGCACTATCACTGGAAAATGTGGCTTATTGTTCAACGTTTGTGGTTTTTTGTCTAACAGTTGTGGTGCATAATTTGTTTGTTGCAAATTTGATGTTTTGAAATGGTTTTCGTTTTGGAATTTTTTTGAAATATGATTACCAACACAATACACTCTGAAAATAGATTTTTTGGCTATTGACTAGTCAAATCCCTATGCGAATATGTGTATGTTCAAGGGTTATTCACCCCAATTTCCCCTAGTATAGCATAAGCAAAAACACATCAAGCACTTCATATCCCTAAGGTCAATGGCAGAACTTTCAGGCCCACAACTTGGAATCTTCTTCGATGCAAGTGTAGGGACACCTTTAGAGGGTGTATTCACTCTTGTCATTACGAGAGAGCACAGCTAGGGGCCTCCAAGACTGGAAGGATGACCCAATCACCCTCTCCCCAGAAAGCTACAAGTGAACAAGTAGCTTATACTAAGTCAAGGATTTATGTCTCATCTCAAGGAAGCCTCGTGGTGAGTAACTTCGGGGTGTGATGTGTATCCCTGCATTGAAAGTGACACCAAATAATCTCAATCAAAAGGGTGGCTACTAAGAAATGTGTCTAGTCACAACTCAGGTGACTGGCGCCTTACACATGTCCAACAAGCCACTTAAGGCTTTAACCAACCCTACTAGGGTACATTAGAATACCACACATAAACGTGAGTACTTCCCCTTTCAATTTGGAATTGTATGACAAAATCTAACACCAATTAGGACTTGACTTTCATCTTATCCCTTTTATATAGTGGCCCGAGGGAAAAACCACTTTGGGTCACCAATGAGTTCTGCGTTAGGATGTGTCTCAATTGGTAGGCCCTACTACAAAAGAAAAATAAGATGTAGCGATTTCTCTTACACCCAAGAACGCACAAAGCGCAAGGGGAGAGGATAATTTCACTATACCCTATGGGTTATACAACACAAAAATTGTGCAAGCACACCAAACAAGGAAGACAATGATTAATTTTTAATCCAAATCGAAATGTGCCTAATTAACATGAAAGACAAAACAAAATGCAAGTTGTTTTTTAACCCGAAATGAAATGTGAAGATGCAAGTTGTTTGTTTTAACCCAAAATGAAATGTGCCTAATTAACAAAAGATATTGATTTATTTTAGGCCCAAAAATCCAAAATTTTCCTATCTTAAACAAAGACAAACAAAAATCCTACAAAAGATGGATTAGTAGTTTCAAAGGAAAATGTCTTCTCCCAAGTGTAAGCCACATGCTACAAAGAGAGTATTAGCAAACCAAAAACCTCTACCCTAATGCAAGGAAAGAAAATAAATTTGAAAACAAAAAAAATACCCTAACAGGAAAATGCATCAATTTGGTAAATGTACACATCACACAGATGCAACTTACAACTCATGGCTTAGGGATTACAGTGTTCGGACTTACGGATGCAACTAATTGTGTGTCTTGTGCATCATTACGGTTTTTGATAGTTGCATTGTAGGAACTTGTAAATGCATCATTATTTGAATTTTCATCACTTCGCCAATGAATGCGACTCACTATCTTTCTATTGCAACTCATGAACCTACAAAACAACAAAAAAGAAAAATGTATGGATTTTTGCAAAAAAAATCAGATTCACGTCAGGTTCACCAATGTAAGGAAGGTGAAAATTCATGAATAAATATGGTTGAGATCAAGCAACAACCACTCTACCTTAAATCTAAGCCCAAATCCCAAATCCAAAACAAGAAAGTGCAATCAACATGAAAAGTAAATGAAATAGGAAAACTAATCTAAACTCCTCGTGTGAAATTGATTTTCTTCCTTGCTTCTCCTCCATTTTTATCAAATTACAAGCTTGACCTCAAATTTTGGTGTGTCCAAGTACTTGCAAATGACAATAACTGATAGCAAGAATTTTGGAGAACATGTGGTTGTAAAGCCAAAATGAAAGAGACAACCTTCTTTTATAAAAAAAATTCTCAAACAGATGAACAAGATCGAAAGTATAGAAGATGCCAAGATCAATGGTGGAGGTTTCATGCACTATAGAGTAGTGGGCTAGGGACGACTAAGGATAGACAATCAAGATTCTTTGAAAACTGAAAGTAATCAACAGTTAAGATTTAAATGAGAAAGTGGAGGGAAAGCAATGGAGAAAATTAAATAATATAATTATTTAATTTGGGAGAGCATGTGTGCCATTAAATAATCCATGTCATTATTTAATTTGGAAGAAAAAGGAAAATGGGAATTTAATTAAATGATTATTGAGCAACCATTTAATTAAAGTGGGGGAAATAGGAAAGAGACATTAAATAATTAATTTGGATCAATTATTTAATAATAGATAGAAAAGGCTAAGTGAATAGCTAAATAATTAAAATAATTATTTAACTATAGACGAAAGGTGAAGAGTGAATAATTAAATAAATGATGATCTATTTAATTATAAAGAGAAATGTTAGTGATGTAATTAAATAAATATTAATTTATTTAATTAATCAAAAGCATAATAAAGAAGGGAAGATGAATTAATTAAATAATTAAAATCATTTAGTTAATAGAAGAATGCGATTAAAAAAATAATTAAATAACTTAAAATTATTTAATTATGCAAGGAAGAAGGGGGGATCGATAGGGAAAAATGGCGTTCACAGACCAAGACATTTTTCAATTTCTACAGTAATCTTCCTTAGGTTAAAGACCTTAAAACCCTGATATAACTGTTGTTTCATTTTGTGAGGCTATATTTGGACAATAGCTCCATGCACCTTCCTCATTGTGGTTTTTCCTTGTTAGGTTTTCCACGTAAATTCTGGAGTCATGGTTTTGTGCTTTTGTTTTATACATGTGTTACCTAATTATGTTAGTTATATGTTTTGATTGATAAGTTGAATTGAATTGGTTTAAGGGATATACTAATTCAACCCCCTCTCTAGTATATTTGTGTTCTAACACACATAAGGGTCTCCTGCAACTCTCTAAGAATCTCTAATAGGTTGTGTAGCAACTACGTGCTCCCACACCCAAATGTGGAGCAGTGTGACTCCTACAGATAAGTCGGTGGCTACTCTGTATGCCACTTGGCACATATCATGGTACAGATGTGCGAGGATGCAAGGTACCCACACAAACATAATACTTTCCTTAATCATTCCCTTAATGAAAAAGCCCCATCTAACTGAAAATCCTCTGGAACATTGATTAGGCATGATTTGACCCATGATGAGTCTTGCTAGAACTAATATGATGTTACACCCCAAATATGTAATTACTATTTACTATTACTATGTAGGGTAAATGTGAACGTAATTTGTATTCTGATGGTGAATAAAATGTGCTTGCACTTTGTTATCAATGCATTATGAATGAATGTTATTTCATTTAATGTTATATGAAATGCATATATGTGAAATGGATGGTTATTGAATTAGTATTCTAACTATGAAGATGTATTATGTGTAATGCATATTTTATTGAATAACTGACTACCTTGGGCATATTTTGAGAATGTGGATGCAGGTATATGTTCATTCCTCTAGGAAAAGGGGAAGTATCACTCAGGAGAAGATCTTGGTCGAGTAACCAGTAACGTAACCTATCTGAGCTTATTCACACACTCATAGTAGATTAGTTGAGTCTAGCCATTGAGTTGGAAAGTGGTAAGTCATCCTTGGCATAATGTGTCTACATTAGTAAGGGTCTTGATTACTATTGAATCCATGCTTGAATGATGTTTATATGTTTGAGCTTGTGAGTCCTTCCTCACGTTTCTAGACTTGTTTGTGTGGTTGATTGAATATTGGGATATATGCATATGTCGGCATATGCGTACGATGGATATAATGGGATGTACATATGAGTATGATGACATATGTATAGAGATGCATATATGTATATAAATGATTGATATGACATTATATTCACATAGGTCATGATCATTCGGATATTGAATGGATCATTTAAACTATCATGTTGCCATAAAATGTATATATGTTTGTACACATATGTGTATATGTGTACATATACATACGTAAGCATTAATACTTATTCGAGAAATGTATATATATGTATGTATGTATGTATGCATGTATGTATGTATGTATGTATGTATGTATGTATGTATATATGCATATTGTTCAATGAGAATGATAATTTGGATGAACACATTCTAGATATCGAATGATATGTGTATCCTATCTATGCCTGAGCGAATGTTTATCATGCATTCAATTATAGAATGAGGCTTTCTCAAAGATATTATATAAACATATATAAGTTGTAAATATATATATATATATATATATATATAATATGGATATATATTATATTATATATAGTATATATATAACGTATGATTAAATGATAGCTTTATTTTAAAGTGCATAGCCTTAAAAGATAACTTATACCTGTTGAAAAATGAGGTGTTTTCTTAGCTTAATACTCTGTAAAACTTTAATATTGCTGTTCTAAGTAAGTCTTTTCTTTGTTACATAAATTCTTTTTGGATGATTATCTTGATTAATCCATTTTACTGTTGTAGAATGTAGAGATAATTATTTAGAAGAACTAGACAGGATAATAGAAGGATCACACAAGATATACCGTGAAGAAACCCTTTCGGGAAAAAACTCCACCAAGAATTATTCTATTATTCAAACTCTGAATTACAATAGCTCCAATTCTTGCTTGAGAATGCTTCTTCTGTCTTTACCAATCTTCATCACACCTGCAATAACTAATCTCTCAACTCTATTCAACTTGCTTGAGATAAATACACAATATGCAACCTTGTAATCTCCAAATGGTGATAATTACAATGCACAAGCTCAAGCCCTTGAAAAGGTACGCCATATTGCTTCAAGTTGAGTTCTACCATGAAGACCAAAGCTTAGAACATGTGCTTTACCCATTTGGGCATCCCAAACTAAAGCTACAACTCATCCTTCACTTCGGTGATAATTACAAAGCTCTTCCTCAAAGATGGTGCCCAAAAGAGGGTCCCACTTAACAGAGCCTTCAAAAATATCTTATCATGCATTGGAGTTAATTCCAAGAAAGCATCTTAGGCGCCCAAGTTGGCTCTAAGTGATTTCTAGTTAATCAAACATTTACTCAACACCATTCCCAAAGAATGGTCATCCCTTGTTAATCAAGGTAGTCCCTATTATCTCATATACAACTCAATGTTATTAGCTATACAAGTTAATCAAGCTAACTACATGCAACTCAAAATAACCAACATGCATGCAACATGCACTTGCATGCAATCAAGATAACTCAACTGGAATCGAATCGAACTGAATCGAATCGAACCGAATCAACCGGAATCGAATCAATAAACCGATTCTAAAATCAACTAAACTGAACTTAACTGATCTTAACTGAACTTCAAGCATGCAAACATCAAATCCTAACTTCTAGGATCTTACATGCATTCAGAAGTGTTAACTGTTACTCTGTATAGTTAACTGGACACAAGGTGAGTTTCACCTTACCATGTGTGCACCCACATGCTCCTATTATTTAGGAATAAATACAAATGTCAATTTCATGATTTATTTCATCCAAATATTAATCTCATCCTAATCTTAGTGTTGTTGAACACATTCCAAGAATCTAGGAGATACATGAAATAATTAATGTTTTAGGATTTGCAATTAAATGGCATCCTATTTCCAACATTCTCCCACTTGACATTATACATTGCAATTATTCTAAACAAGGAATAATAAAACAAGTACAAGTCTCAAAGCCAATGGCCTTCTTGCACCAACTAATCAATCCATGCTAACTTCAAATGCAACCTGCATAATCATGAAGCTTCCAAGCAAATGATTAAAACCAAGAGGACTTATCTGTATGGTTTCATAAGATAATCTGCAACATTAATTAAAGTGTTAACTTTTATCAATTAATACCTTCCCATTATCAACCAAACCATTACCTTTCCCAAGCCTCTGTAACCAAACCACCTCTTTAGAGGTATGCTAAACCACCGAGTGTGTTGTATTCACATTCAACCAAGGTGTAGACTCCTCGGTATTTTATGTTAAAAATTTTTTCTCACAAGTAACCATTCCAACAAAAGTCTCTTACCACAAGAGAATTCCAGCCTCACCTATTTCTCCAAGTATCCATGAGGACCTGTAACCAACCAATCCATGCCAAACTCCAAATGCAACACAACACTTTCATGAAGTAATCAAGCAAATGATTAATGTACCAAAAACTTAAGAGAACTACACAAGATCATTGTCAAAACTCCAATCATGAATCAAGAATCATAAACATGACATCCATGATCTAACCATCTCCTCTTAGGAGATCACATGCATCATAACATAATTATACATCTTAGTCTCAAGAGAACCATGTAAATATGCCAAACTCTAAATGCATATCAAGAGTAAACCGTGACATCCATAACAAATATACTCTAAACCAAGAAACCATATCTCCAACCACATGGAGATAACCTTACCAATGATGCATCCAAGTCACTGCCAACAACTCCCACTGAACCGTGATACCGAGTCACACATGACATCGTGACTACCATCCTCTCTTCGAAGATTACTCTGAAACATGAAGCAAAGAGTTATCACAAACAATATTAGCTGAAATAACCAATGCATCATTACTATTATCTGAGGACTCCTCTGTAGAAGAATCAGAACTCTCTTTCTTGTTCTTACAATCCTTCTTCACATGTCCTGGTTTCCCACAGTTCCAACACTTTACCTTACTTCGTCCTTCTGACTTACCCTTCCCTTCCTTGTTTCCCTTAGGCTCCTTTTTCTTAGACCTACCTTTTACAAACAAGGCATCTTGGATTTCCTCCTTAGACTTCCTCCTCATCTCCTATGATAGGAGAGTAGGAATAATGTTGTCCATCTTTGGATCTGCACCATTACCACTAATTGCAACAATTAGATTTTCCCAAGAATTTGGTAATGAACAAAGTAATAAAATGCACTTATCCTCATCCTCTAGCTTTACATCTACAGATGCTAACTGACTGAGAATTAAATTGAAAGCATTCAAATGTTGTGCAACTGAATCACCATCTTTCATTTTCAATGAATATAATTGCCTTTTCAGATACAACTTATTGGTGAGACTCTTAGTTTGATAAATATCCCCTATTCTTTTCCATAATTTATATGCACTAGTTTCCATTGAAACATTCAAAAGAACAGCATCAGCAAGACATAACCTTATTGTTCCTCTTGCCTTCTTATCTAACTTAGCCCAATCTTCATCTGAAATAGTTGTAGGTGTCTTTGTCTCATTATTAACCGCTAACCATTGATCTCTTTCTTCAAGAAGATCTTCCATTTTTAATTTCCACATTTCATAGTTAGAACCATTGAACCTTTCAATATCTAACCTTGAATTCATTGTAACAAAAAACTTAATTCCAAAATCAGCAAATTACTAAAATAATAAGAGCTCCCACTAAGCCAATAAATCCTTCAAACTTTAAGAGAAAGGCGTCCCAATACTCTACCCAACCTCAGCTCTGATACCAAATGTTGAAAAATGAGGTGTTTTCTTAGCTTAATACTCTGTAAAACTTTAATATTGCTGTTCTAAGTAAGTCTTTTCTTTGTTACATAAATTCTTTTTGGATGATTATCTTGATTAATCCATTTTACTGTTGTAGAATGTAGAGATAATTATTTAGAAGAACTAGACAGGATAATAGAAGGATCACACAAGATATACCGTGGAGAAACCCTTTCGGGAAAAAACTCCACCAAGAATTATTCTATTATTCAAACTCTGAATTACAATAGCTCCAATTCTTGCTTGAGAATGCTTCTTCTGTCTTTACCAATCTTCTTCACACCTGCAATAACCAATCTCTCAACTCTATTCAACTTGCTTGAGATAAATACACAATATGCAACCTTGTAATCTCCAAATGGTGATAATTACAATGCACAAGCTCAAGCCCTTGAAAAGGTATGCCATATTGCTTCAAGTTGAGTTCTACCGTGAAGACCAAAGCTTAGAACATGTGCTTTACCCATTTGGGCGTCCCAAACTAAAGCTACAACTCATCCTTCACTTCGGTGATAATTACAAAGTTCTTCCTCAAAGATGGCGCCCAAAAGAGGGTCCCACTTAACAGAGCCTTCAAAAATATCTTATCATGCATTGGAGTTAATTCCAAGAAAGCATCTTAGGCACCCAAGTTGGCTCTAAGTGATTTCTAGTTAACTGAAACATTTACTCAACACCATTCCCAAAGAATGGTCATCCCTTGTTAACTGGAGGTAGTCCCTGTTATCTATCATACAACTCAATGTTATTAGCCATGCATTACAAGTTAATGAAGCTAACTACATGCAACTCAAAATAACCAACATGCATGCAACATGCACTTGCATGCAACTGAAGATAACTGAATCAACCGAACCGGAATCAACCGAATCGAATCGGAATCCGAATCGAATCGATTCTGAATCGAATCGAATCAATCTGATCTTAATGAACTTCAAGCATGCAAACATCAAATCCTAACTTCTAGGATCACATGCATTCAGAAGTGTTAATTGTTACTCTGTATAGTTAACTGGACACAAGGTGAGTTTCACCTTACCATGTGTGCACCCACATGCTCCTATTATTTAGGAATAAATACAAATGTCAATTTCATGATTTATTTCATCCAAATATTAATCTCATCCTAATCTTAGTGTTGTTGAACACATTCCAAGAATCTAGGAGATACATGAAATAATTAATGTTTTAGGATTTGCAATTAAATGGCATCCTATTTCCAACAATACCGTGACTTGAATAAAAGAGTTGATATTTATAAAATTTATTGAAACATAGGTCGATAATTACATGTGAATGATTGTAGATTTAGGCCGATCCATGAGCAAAGTAATGTGCAACAACTAATGGTCGATATGAAATAGATATCAACTACATAATAAAGTGTATCTTCTGTTAAAAGAGTTTAGGCACATAAGGGATGGAAGTTGAGAAATTCAACAATATGCAAACTACAACAACACATAAGCTACATGGATGGAAATAAGAGTTATGTTGATATATGAAGAAGACCAAGTCAACGCCTTTTTTCGAAAGCCCATGGACTTAGTAAACTCTAAATTCCATGTCAATAAGCATCGACCAACATTTGTAAAGGCAAGTAAACAAGTCGATGAATTTGTCAAACTGATTTATTATGTGAATCGGCTCATACCAAGACTAAGTCGATACAAGCTTGGTGTCACATACTTAATATTGATTGTTTCTGATAATAAGGAAATCACACCATCTCTGAGAATGAATAATGAGGCTTGGGTTCCACCTTTGAATCCTTATATTTGTAGATGTCCTTTATGAAATGCAAACCAAATTCTATCATGTGGATATTTGAATTGGTCTCTAATTGTTGTCATTTAACTAAGTTGATCTATAGTTGTTTAAGATGAGTATGTGCTTACATGTTTGCCACCTTTTAGGTGAGATAGATGTGTTGTTGTGCATGCTTCTTGTTGTCAGAACTTGTTGATGATAGCAGCATCGGGCTGCTTCTTCTAGACCCACAAAATTAAAGGCAATTCAAATCATAGCCTATCGACTAGTTGAATTATGAGATTATATTTTATAAGGCTCGATTTACATTGAAGGCCCGATCTCTTTGGAAGCATTTAATAATTGTTATTATTTATTAATTATTGTGGAGGCAAGATTTTCTATGTATCCAACCCTTCATTTTTTAGAGTCATGTCTCTTGAGAGAAGTCGACATATTGTTATGAAGGGTTGTGTCCTCCTCCCTCCTTTATGTATATATTACCATTCATTTCACCTCATTCGTCATCATATTCATTCCATTCTCATGCATATCTAGTGCGAGTTCATCCATAAGAGCAAATCGACATTATTGAAGGATATAATTCATTATCAGAAATTAGCATCATTGTATTTTTGTGTTGCATCATATTTTTGGTGCTTATATCTTGGCCTTCAAATCAACCTTCATTGTAAAGAAGTTTCTATTGAGATTCAATAATATAAGAAATATTATTGGCTGGGTTTTTTTCAACCTCAAGAGGAGGGTTTTCCTAGGGTATTTGTTGTGTCTTGTATTGAATTTTGAATTAATTTTTGTGCATCTAAATCTGATCATAAAATTTAACAGAACTCATGCCTACACTGTAGGCTAAGTAGTTACCAAGTTGTTGAATAAATAGTGGGCTTGAGCACTTGTTTGGGATGCATTATTCCTTATACAAGTTTCTACATTTTATTTATAATTCTATCTGCAATATTCTACCCAGTATAGCGAGTGAGAGCTTTGAGCATAAGAGAGAGTTTATTGTTATTTTGAAAGAAGTATTTTCCAACTTGTGAGTTAGAGGTTATTGTGACTTTGTTGGAGGGATCAATACCAAGCTAGTTGTTGTTTTGGAAGTGTTGTGTTTGCAACCAGTCGATTGGAAAGATTATCACAGGCACAATTATAATCTTCCTTTGTTTGCATTAGTTTTGAAAGAGTTATTCTTGTTTGTTTTGAAGTCTATTATGGTTACATGCATTTAGATAAAATTATTGTTTACTTTGAAAGAAAGTAGAAGCTGCATATACTGTTTGTGAAATGCTTATAATTACTCCATAATAGGAGGATTGTGTTTATCACAAGTATTACATACTAGATATGAATAAACATGAGAAGCATAAGGCTTATTCATAGCTTTCACCTTTTTAGTCAAATGGGTGATACTCTCGAATGGAATCATCTATTGTTATGAATACTCTTCGATTGAGGCCATGCATTGTGTTTGTATTTACTCCATGATTGGAGGGATGTTTATCATAGGCATTAATATTATACTAGATATGATCAAACATAGACAACTTAAGTAACACTCATAGTTAGATATTTAATTATGCTAGATGGCTAGTAGGTTACTTCTGGGATTGTTATCTAGTGAAGGGAGAGAACTAGTAGTTTACTCTTGGGATTGTTAGCCAGTGAAGGAAGGAACTAATACTTTTTCTTAATGAGTTGTGTTACCTTAGGTTGTGTTAAGGAGATATGTTACCGTGGGGAGTATCTTTCCCATGGAGAGGGATTGCCTAAGCATAAATATAACGGCCTTAAGTCAAAATGAGCTTGCTATAGTGTAAGTGAATGGTAGACCTTTACTCGAAGTACTGAGTGAGAATACTTTGTCCAAAATAGTGTGATTTCCCTGGGCTCCACTATTAGTTCACCATGTCCATTTAAATGCATGAGGGGTACCTAGCGTAGGTTATAAATCCTAGTCATGTAGGGCACAACACTAAGCTCATAGTGGTATGTCATACGGGGTTACCCAACCAATACCTTCTTCAAAGGGCAGAGCCATCTATCATTAATAGATGTGTGGGGGACCGCATATGAGTCTGTGGTTGGCGAAAAAGCGCTTGAGTGATGCTTATCCTCCTCAATAGGTGACAAGAGACCAATGTTTTGAAAGGCAGATTCCTCGACCATCTATATCTTATGCTCCAAAGCTTGGTGGAGCTATGTTTGTAATTGTGTACATTCTTGGAATATTGTAACTTATTAAATTAGTATATTAAAATGGAAACATTATTGAATATTGTATGACATTTTTGTTCAATATGATATCTATGTTTTGGGAAGATTTGAACAATTAATTTGGGTTGCAATGACAAATTAAAATTGTGTTATTTCAATTAAGCATGTAATTTTCATTATTGGAAGAAAAAAATTTATTGCTATCCCATGATGTCATGATTTATTCACTTAAGGCGAAAACATTGGAAATTTTACTATGAAGAACACCGGGGTTGTTACATATGATGTCATCAACTACACCAACATAAGGTCGTAGATTAATCTGTCCATCCTTGACCTCAAGGTCATCATTGCCAAGCAGTCTTTCCAAGGACTCTGCACCTTTATCCATATCATAGACTACCTAGAAACCCTTAATAGGTACCCTTAGGATGCACCAAGCATCCTCTAAGGTGATGGTTGCCTCTATAGTGGGAAGGATGAATGTAGTTGTCTCTGAGCGCTATCTATCCAAAAGTGTGGTCATCATGCCTTTGTGTGCCCGAATCTCAAGCATGTACGCAATGTAGAATAGATTTATTAACGATAGAAACTCAATCTCTACCTCGTCCAAGAGGGCCATCCATTCCAAAACTTGAGGTCTTTGCTCACAAAATTATATGGGATGTAGAACCACCTACAAGCATAGTGCCCACAACATCAATTTGTCAAATTTTTGATTAAAAATCCAATCTACTAAGAATCAAGCAAACATGTTGTTTGGTGATAGCCGAAAAGTGATCAAATTTTCAAACACATTAATGCTTCCCCAAATTAATCACAAACACATTTTTAAATGCATCATCATGGGGTAAGATAGATGTGTTAAATTATCTCAATCACTTTATGATAACCCAAACACGCCACACTATGACAAAAGTATCATTCTGCAAATGCAAAGGTGGCACATTGAGTTTCAAAGGTGTCGATCCATGGATCAATCAATGCGTTTGTTTGCCTACCTTTAGCTACCAATTTGAATGCTTAGAACTACATGCAAAAGTGAAATACCTTAGTGCATATTGGGGGCCTGCTCCTACAGGATTTTGGAATTGTCACACTTGGTCTCTGTTGTGTGGGGCACGAGGAATGAGGGCCATGTCAAGAAGGTGTTTATGAAAGTTGAATGCTCACAACTCTAGAATCTATAAAGGAAAGTTTACAAATATGGATAAATTGGACCCAAATGCATATATGATCCCTAAACCTTAGGGTTTCACCCTGGCCACCTTGTTAGCCTATTTTTCATACTTGGCTATTGATCTTGATCACTTTTTGAGCTTCTTAGGACTTTATTTTTCATACTCTTCTTAACAGACCTAGTCCCATAATCCTACTATGATCCCAACCTAAAAATTATTTTTTCAATCGATCTCTCGAGGGGTAGCACACCATCCTTCCTTTGTCTGTTGGGGAATAGTGGGACATCAAATGATTTTTTTAATTTTTTTCAAGTAGCATTAGGTCTTTGAAAGAATGCAACTGTTAAATTGTCTCAAAGAGGGGCAAAATGTAAACACTTAAAATTGTCCAAACATATCATACATCTTGATTTCATCTTTTAGTTCATTAATTTCCTCATTATCACCTAATTTCTCATTTTAATTAAATAATTTCCAAATATTTGATTAAATTAATTATTTTTCCTCTATTAATTAAACAATTAATGTTATATTCATCATTTTCATCATTTCTTAATAATTTCCCTTTGATTAAATAATTTTAAGTTATTTGATTAAATTCAATTTTCCTCTTTCCACCATGATTAAATAATTTTTATTATTTTATTAAACCTATTTTTTCTTCAATCCCAATTGATTAAATAATTTTTGATTATTTAACTAAAAATCCTAATTTCCTCTCATCCTCATAATTAAATAATTTTCTTCCAACTTGCATAAAAAATATTGTTTTTTCAAAAGAAAATATTTCCTTTTCAAAATATCTTTTTCCCTCTAAAATATCTAGATGGCATATTCCCTCCAAAAGGAATATTCTATAATCCAAATTCAGATTTGAATATATATTTTCCCTTCAAAACATCTTTAACCAATTTCCATGAAAATTCGAATATTTTGGGCTCTCATTCAATTTCATCAATTGATCTCCTTAATTTCCTCTCGATCTTCAATCCTAAGATCCGATCTCTACCATTGATCAAATATTTTTAAATCTATAAAACAAGTCATTTTATCATCAAAATCATTCACAATTTTCATGAGCTTGAGCATTTCATTGTTTTGAGCAAATTGAGCATCCATTGTGAGTCACATTCATCAATCCAAGCTTTTGCAACATGGGTTATGCTTAAAAGAGCAATCTGCATACATTTGGAGCATAGTCCCCCAATGGGATCGAAGGTTTGCATGTCTTTCTTGGTTCAATTGCTTTGACTTGTGTTTTTTGTGGATTTTAATTAAATATTTTATAAAATTGTTTGCTAAATTTTATTGATTATGGGCTTATATGACTCGTCTTTGATGGGTTTTTAGTGTTTTGTACATTAATGGCTTAATTCATATTTTTTACAATGAACTCATATTTCCCCTATGATAGATCCTTGCAAGGGATCCTTCTTCACTTCACTCCACTTCTCTTCTAAAATAATTTGATGCTCATATGAACTTCACAATTCTAATTCAAATGAAAATATTTGTGTGTTTCCAATTCTAATTCAAATAAAATTCTTTGTAGGCATGCCTTAGCTACTCTCTCACTCCTCTAGATGATGTCACCATAACATTATCTTGATATCACTATCCCTTATTTTGTGAAACTTCACCCTCCATATAAATTGCACTTCCTAACTTCACTTTGAATGGATTTTCTCATAGCCCCTCCATTGCTAACTTTACCCCCACATATTGACATCATATTTATAAGTGATCCCCATCATGATGGTGGTGTCATGCTAATATGATCACTGACATAATCATTTTAGTTGCACCCATAAGATTTTAATCTCCAGGGAAACTCATGTTTCACTTGCATTTGCACTTCACCATATTTTTTCTATCACCTTGTGTTGTGAAGTTTTGACCTCCAACTAAAATTTATGGGGATTTGCTACTATTTACACCTTTCATGTCTGATTGAACCCTCCATTTCTATAATGTTTTTCTATCATGTTTGCATCATGCTAATGTGATCCTCCAATTGCACCGAACCTTGTGGGATCTTCAATTCCAACTAGATCTCCTCCACCTAGACCTTTGGTTCCAATGTGAATCTTCAAATTCCTCCACTTGCCTTGTATTCTATTCAAAACCATTTTCTTCCCAAAGATATAAAATACTCCATCCTTCATGTATATTCATCCACTTGATCTTGACAATTTGGTCCAGGCCTTTAACATTTGTCTAAGTATAGAATCTTTCAGTTTGTTAAACTTGTCATGATTGTCATGCTACTCATCTAAGTCTTCAATTATTAATGTGTTGTATTTTTTATATCATTGGAATGTCAAACTTGATGCTCCACTTGTATCTCTCTTATCACACCATTGATCTCTGACCTTTGATAATTTTGTGAAGTTTAGTTTCTATTACTAAGCTTTCAAATTTAATCATTCCATCATTTGATTATCCTCCCAACCTTAAAAACCTACTCCTTTGCACTTAGAAGTTTTAAAGTTTATTAGTGTCAAGGTATTGAGCACCCCTTGACCCTCATATCATTTCCATAGTTCACCCATAAATTTGAGGTCCACTTTTTTTATTTAATCCCTCCAATATTGAGTCTTCAGACTTTTTGTCCCTAATTACCTTCTGCCTTCATGCTTTGCTTCCTTGACCCTAGTCAGTTTGAAATAATTTCCTAACTATTTTGGTGGTTTTCATACTAGCATATCCTTTTGTCTAACTCTAACTCCAAAATGTTGCCATCACTCTTTCATTACATTTGTGAGTTGATCCATACTTGTATGATGTCATCAATGTACGGTGTTGATGTCATAATTTTTTAAGTTCTTGTTGAGTCACACTTGCTTATGCCATTATGATGTCATGTTGACATCAAATTTTTGCACTCCAAAATTTTATAAGTTTTGTAGAGTTAAAATTTAGGCTATTTCATACCCCAATCCCCATAATAAGGTCATCTTGACACCCTAACCTCGATAGCCTAAAATCCTTTCCCTTAATGAAAGTTTCCTCTTTAGACTTACCCCTTTGTGTATCATATTTTGGCCACAATTTCCAATTCAACTTCAAAGTTCAACAAGCATGATCGTAATTTTTTGGCATGAGTTCCTCCTAAACTTTGAAGTGTAACAATCCCGCCTATTTTTTGTTGGTTTCCTCTATAACGCGTTAGAATTGGCCAAAAGGCCACTTGATCACCAAAAAGGACTCAACATGTCAGGAAAAGTATTAATAGTTGATAAAATCATATTTTCACTACTCAAGAGGATTAGAGCACAAATTTGGCACACAATTTTAGTGTTTTTTGTTGACAAGTGGTTGTAAATGGTAAGGGTTTCATTTGTGACTTGATTTGGCATTTCACCTAACAAAATAGGCCCTAAAATAATTATTTATGCCTAGAAATGCATGAATTTGATGAATAGAGATGCCATAGCCATGTTACAACTGATAATTTTCTTGAAGTAGCTAATTTTCATGTCTTTTGGGATGATTTTGTTGTACATTTTGTGAATATTTCCTTGCCTTTTGTGCATAGCTTTGGATGCAAGTTGGTGAGTGAGCTAATTGTAGATCTTCACGAGTGTATTTTTGGTGACTATTGGTGTGTTCTTCAACCTTGGGTAGCACTTTTGAGGCCATATAATGTAGGTAGTGATGCCAACTGATGAGGTATAAATGACCTCATGTATATAAACAACCAAATACCGTTCCTTATTTCTCCCAATTACTTTTACCCTACCAATTGTTTATCTTTAGGATTAATAATTGTTTGCTTTTTGTAAAAAGATGTATAATTTTTATTTCCTAAAATCAATTGAAATAAGTTGACTCGCACTAACATAATGGTATAGTTTTTAGTATTGTACAAGTCATTATGCACAGCTGAGTGGATTTAAAGCAAACTTCAAAGCAGTTGAAGACGAGTGCCAGAATTCTAGGTGCCAAAATTTTAGGAAGTGCATAATGTATTGAGTCTTTTTATGCTTTTGATTTACTTTTTGTTTAAAGACTTTATGGCTCACTCTGATCCTTTTAAATGCTTTATGTTATGGACTTAAGTTCATTGGTTAGTTGAATTCAGTTGAAGAATTTTTCAATGGTGATCTTCACCATCTGAAACCTAGGATTTTGTTAGTAGTTTTGTATAAATATGTAACTGCCAGAAACAATGTAGACTGGATATCGTTATGTTGTAATAATGTGCTTTTGAGTTATGTCTTTGTGTTACAATTTTCCTTATTTGAATAAAACAAGCTTCGCCAATCTTATTTTGAGTTATTAGTACTGTGCGATGGAATTATCTTGGATGAATTAATTTTGAAAATACAAAAGTTCATGTGATCTAAGTTAAGCGTAGTAGTACTCGAGAGTTGGCCACTCAAGGGAATCGTAGAGTAGATAAGTATTCTCATTTTCACTTCTACTATTTTTATTCTGTACATGATAAGTGTGAATGAATGTTATTTGTATGTGTCAAGCTCTATTATGTTATTCCTATAGGTTGTAGTTTGAGTTTATAATCTTTAGTTTTGTTTATCTAAAATTTTGGAGCACCCACTCTGGTTATCAGTTGTATGTTGTTAAGTTTGTTTTCTGTTAACAGTTAGATGTTAGTTAATGGTTGTTGTCATTTAAACTTTACAGTTTTATTGTAAACATTTATTTTCAAGTAATTTACATGCTTTATAGTTTAATCATTTTATGCTTTCTAGTTTAATCATTTTATAATTTCTAGTTTAATCATTTTATGCTTTCTAGCTTAATAATTTCATGCTTTCTAGTTTAGACAACTTTATGCCTTCTAGTTTAATGGCCTTTTTAGTTTAGGTTTTGTTTTTAACTATTCCAAACATTCAAAAAATATGAAAGTTAGTCTTGAGATGTTTCCTATTCCATATAGCCTCTTAACACTACTCGGTTGATACATTTGATACATATTTCAATTAAAGTCATAGGACCTAACGACAACCTATCACTTTTTGGCGTCATTGTCAGGGAACTTCCTTTTCTAGTGTTAGTAGGAGAGCGCTTGAATATCTCTTTTAGGAACAAAAATGCACACCATGTTTCTTTTTCTGCATGGTCAAGAAACAAGGCCCCCACAAAAGATTCATACCAAAAACCCCCCAATTGACATACCAACCACAAGCAAGAAGAAGTCTCAGCTGAAGAACTTATTGAAGAATTGATCGAGTAGGATAAACCTAAGGCCTTCTTGTATACCCCAAAAAGTCACCTAATAAGACAAACATTTGTATAGGAGACTATCCCTTTGCATACCTTAGAGCCTCAACCATTAAAGCAAACTTTTGAAGAGGAACACATTCCTTTTAATGTCATGGGTGACCGTAGAAATGGCACTAACCTAGCACCAAGAGCGCGCACATTCATTTATCCTATTGCTATAGATTCAGATGACAAGATGCCTATGAAAAATATTTCACCAACCTTCTTTCCAACCTTAAGAGGTTTATCTTCCAAAGACCCTAACTAGTTTCTATTTGATCTTAAAGTTTTGTGTTAGATATATGACTACAAGAATGATAACTAGAAACTGAAACTCTTTCCCTCCACCCTGAAAGACATAGTAATGCGTTGGTTCATGGGATTAGCTTCAGGGTTGATAACCTCTTCGGATGATATGGAGTCTACCTTTCTGGATAAATACCAGAGTTACTGTAGATTCAACAATAGGAAAGAAGAATTGTTCAAACTAAGGAAAAATAAAGATGAAATCCTAGAGGATTACCTAGATAGGTTCATCTTCTTATCTAAATGATGTTGCAGAGAAGCCATAAGTCTAAATATTCTGAAGATCATATTTCTCAAAAAACTTGATGAAGATGCTAGGCGAAGCCTAGATTTAATGGGAAAAGGAGATGTCTCCCAACTCGAACTCAATGATATCAATAAATTATGTTGAAATTTCTCTCATACTCGAGGAGGTATCTGTAAGTCTAATCTTTTTAGAGGTTATAATGAAATAGGAAAACTGCATGAGGAGATAACAAATCTCAAAACTGACATTCTAGTTTAACTAAACACCACATTGGATGGACTACAAGCCAAAACACGTAACCCTGAGACCTTGTCCATCTATTTCCATAGGTGTAGAGATAGACATCTATTAAGAGAATGTCCCTTGGATAAAGTTGATGTTTGTCAATTTTGTGAGAAGAGTCATGCTACTAATCAATGTGAGATCCTCGATGCAATCAAGAATTCCAAGAAGAAGTTAGCTCAAGTTGAAGAAGAGATCAATATTGTGAACCAAAAACCTAGAGGAAATTTCTCTTAAGGCCAAAACTCAAATCCCACTTGGCGACCTCCAAACAATTTGAACAATAATCAATGGGTGACACCTTAGCCTCCGACACCACCTAAATGGGGAACCTACCCTTGGGGACCACCTAAATGGGAAAATTAGTCTTGGGGAAACCCCTAATGGCCAAACTAGGCTCAACAACAATGGTATCCTCAGAATCCTACTACTTAATGGAATCAACCTCAAAACTAGTTTTATACTAGGCCAAGAAGGATGCCTAATCAACAACAAAATCTTGTACCAACTCTGATCTGTATAGGATCTAGACTATATGCAATATTGAATGTTTAATTTTTACAATGATTATTCCAAGTTAATAACATCAAAATTAACTTATGGAAATAACAAAATGAAGAAATAACAAGGTGATTATAATAGAATTGAAGAAAGTGAAGGAAAGAAAGAGAGATGCAAATAGAGTTTGATTTCAGAGTTCACCACAATGTGACTACGTCTTCGGGTCTGCTCCAATGGAGTAAGACTGATCCGATTATTCTCCAAAATCAAGTACAATGAGTTACAAAATCATCCCTATCCGCACAACGCCACTTTTCGAAGTGCAGGAATGAAGAATCAAATCTTCAGAATAGCCTCCTCTCACTTCACCAGAAATTCCTTCCAAAAACGCTTAGACAAAACACCTAGCCAAAATTCTCCTCCAAAAACACTTCAAAACACACTTGAAAATTATAAGTCTTCTAGCATGGACACTCACCTTTTCACCCCTTTAAATACAAAAAAATAAGCCTATTTAGGCTTAACCACTATATCCCGTAATCTCCCATTTTAACATAAAAAAAATCTTAATAATCTCTCTTATTTTCATTTTAGGATTATTAGGTATTCCTAATTAACCCTTCTCAACTAATTGAGCCCTTCCACTTATCTTTTCGGGCTTTTGTTGTTTTGTCAGATTTTAACTAATCCTAAAGAAAGATTATTGTTTCTTAAATATGGAGAGATTTTGTTTAATTTTTAAGGCATTCGATATTTGGACTGTTGAGAAAACGAACCGATGCCACATACAGTTTAAAGGAAATTGGTGGCCGAACGACCACTTATATTTTTAGCAGCCCGAAGTTACGGGTTCAAATCCCAGCGGTCGCATTCAAATCTCAAAATCCCGTCGCTTCCTTAACAAAAGAAAACCAACTCTATTAATAATAAAGGGCGCGGATATGGTGGAATGACTACGGGCTAAGTTCGGTGGAGAGAGGTTGGGGGTTCAAATCCCCCAACAAACTTTTTAACGAATTCAACAACTTATCCATCCGTCGGCGCAAGGAGGAGGCCACGTGGCATGCCGAAGAGGTGCCACATGGTAGAGCATGATTCACTGACGGTGTTGACTAAGTTGCTGACGTGTCTGCCACTGGGTGCTGACGTGGCATGTTGACTAGACGATGACGTGGCAACTAACGAGGCTGATTGTACGCTGACGTGGATGCTGACTGTGTGTACGACTGTACAGAAAGGACACGTGTCGCCACCTGATTGGTTTCGTACAATGCTGACATGGATGCCACATGTCGACTGCTGGTTCGTCCACTTCACCGTTCGTACAGTACTGGATGCTGACGTCAGCATCCGTACGGTCCACCTCAAAAGTCAACTGCAAGCTTTGACTGCTGATAAGTCGAGCATACGATGTCGGATTTCGACGAAATGAATGCCGTCAGAATCGTCTCGACGAGCTTTTCGCGATGATGCCAACTTTGACAACTTTTGACGACATCATTTTTTTGCTTTCTAGATGCTACCTGATCCCAGTTTGACCCAAAGTTTGACTGGCCATAACTTGCACAAACAGACTCCTTTTTGCTTCGTTCGAGTTGTGTTGGAATTAGGACGCCGAGATCTTTCTGATGGTGCAGATTCTGGAGAGAATGGAGACACTTCAATTTCCACTGAAAATATCCACCGGATCAGGCCTCCCCACTGAAGACCTTTTGGACCTCCAAAAGTGACATCTACTCTAACAATAAGTGAGGACTTGGCCTCCCCACTTGTCATGTATCCTCTGTACATCTGAATACCTGGATCACAAGCACAACGAAGACTGCAACAATATTGTTGAACATAAACACAACTTTATCACTTCCATAAGCATCTACATCAACTGTCGTAGCCACTAACCAACAAAAATTGACTAGCATCAAGCTGAACAATAATGCATAAATGAAAGAGAATAAGTCAACAACATATCGATCCTTCACAACAGGAACATTTTTACCCAAGGAACCATCAATGCTTTCAATCATCATTTTCTCATGTTGTACTGTGGGTGCATCCTACAACATCTGACCCTGGTTAGCTACTCCAAGTTCAAGTTTAGAACCACCTGTACTGACAGAAATAAAGAGTTAACTCTTTACTTGCATTAATTACCCTCTTTAACTGTCATGTTTTTGCAAAAGAACGATCAGTCTTAATCCTGTGAGAATGTATAATATACTGAATGCCATCTTTAAACAAGTGATAATGATTCTTTTCCCTGTAGAAAATTGCTTTCCGATCATAAAGATAAGGGCTACCAAGCACTATCCCACAGATATCCAGTGGAACCACATCAAACTGTACTTCATCCACAAACTTGCTAGTGATTGCGAATCTTAAGGTGCATTGTTTTGTTACTTGCAACTTATCATTTTCACAAATCCAACCTAATGGATAAGGTTTCTTATGTTGTGTAGTTTTTAATCCCAAGTTCCTTACAACACTTTCTGAAATTAAGTTCACTTGAGAACCACTATCTATGAGTGCATCAATTTTATTGTTCTTAGCAACAACCCTTAAATGAAATAGCTCATTCCTTTTCTTATTTTCAGAGAAATCATTAACTTTAGATGAAGACGCACAACTAGCAACAAAAACACCAGAAATAGGAGCTTTACCTTTTAAACCCATAGCTGTTATCTTAGTCTCATCATCTGAATCTGAACCAAGATCCAAAACAACATTCGTGGCTTTCTCCTTACCCTTCTGTTTCTGATTCTGTCTCTGAGCCCACTTAGGCTTCAATTCGGGATGCAATTGCCAACAATGTTCTTCATCATGACCCTTCTTGTCACAATGAGTGCAAGAAAGTTTCTCATCCTTCTTAACTGTAGCTGCCTTCTTTCCTTTCCCTATCTCTGCATTCTTAGAAGATTTCTTTACATCATTATCAAACTTATCAATAGAAGATCCTTTACCCCTTGACTCTAAGTGTGTAGCTTGAACAAACACTTCATCCAAATTACAAGGGTTCAATACCAAAATAGAATTCCTAAGGTAGGAATGAAGACCTCCTATGTAATTCAACAAAGTGTCCTGGGTGTACAAAGGAACATTCAAAGCAATAGCCTTCTTCCTAAATTCATGGGTGTACTCTTGGGCAGTTTGACCTTTCCCTTGCCTAAACATTTGCCAATCCATCATTAACTATTGCATATGTCCTAGGGGATAAAACTGCTTCTTAAGAGCATTAACAAACTCTGCCCAAGTTAAACTGACTCTACCATGCTGTGAAACTTCTGCCTTAGACTTACTCTCCCACCAGGTTAAGGTTGTACCTCCTAAACGAAGAGTAGCCAATTGGATCCTATCAACATCATCTAACAAGTTTTGGACTCTACAATAGACTTCAACTTGTTGAATCCAATCATCCAATTTTTCAGCATGAAGTTCCCCACAATACTTTGGTAAGTCAAATTTTACATCCAATTTAATTTTAGGCTTATACCCACTCTTGAAAGGATTAAAATAAGTAGAATGAGGAGAAGATGGAGAAGAAGGAGAAGAGGGAGGAGAAGAAGAAGAAGGTTGATCTGGTTGCTTGTCACCATCTCCAAGATGTTTCTCTTTCTTGTCTTCACGAACATCTTTCTTTGACGAACCTTCTTCACATTCCTTCCGTTCTTGTCTCTCTTGAAAAAGAATGTCCACCTTAGCCTTCATCTCGAGGAATGCTCTTCGAAATTCCTGCTCACTGATTTCTTCAGGAACCTCCATTCCAGACACAGACATCTTCAAAAAATTCCTTCGCTTCCCAATCTCAGGATCAAATTCTTCAAGCTTGCCTTCACCCTTCAGAATCCTGGATCTCGTTAGCATTCAAAAAAACAAATAATTGCAATAATAGTCAACTGAGCTTTGATACCAACTTGATCTGTATAGGATCTAGACTATATGCAATATTGAATGCTTAATTTTTAAAAATGATTATTCCAAGTTAATAACATCAAAATTAACTTATGGAAATAACAAAATGAAGAAATAACAAGGTGATTATAACAGAATGGAAGAAAGTGAAGGAAAGAAAGAGAGATGCAAACAGAGTTTGATTTCGGAGTTCGCCACAATGTGACTACGTCTCCGGGTCCACTCCAATGGAGTAAGACCGATCTGATTATTCTCCAAAATCAAGTACAATGAGTTACAAAATCATCCCTATCCGCACAACGCCACTTTTCAAAGTGCAGGAATGAAGAATCAAATCTCTAGAATAGCCTCCTCTCACTTCACTAGAAATTCCTTCCAAAAACGCTTAAACAAAACACCTAGCCAAAATTCTCCTCCAAAAACACTTCAAAACACACTTGAAAATTATAAGTCTTCTAGCATGGACACTCACCTTTTTACCCCTTTAAATACAAAAAAATAAGCCTATTTAGGCTTAACCACTATATCCCGTAATCTCCCATTTTAACATAAAAAAAATCTTAATAATCTCTCTTATTTTCATTTTAGGATTATTAGGTATTCCTAATTAACCCTTCCCAACTAATTGAGCCCTTCCACTTATCTTTTCGGGCTTTTGTTGTTTTGTCAGATTTTAACTAATCCTAAAGAAAGATTATTGTTTCTTAAATATGGAGAGATTTTGTTTAATTTTTAAGGCATTCGGTATTTGGACTGTTGAGAAAACGAACCGATGCCACATACAGTTTAAAGGAAATCGGTGGCCGAACGGCCACTTATATTTTTAGCAGCCCGAAGTTACGGGTTCAAATCCCAGCGGTCGCATTCAAATCTCAAAATCTCGTCGCTTCCTTGACAAAAGAAAACCAGCTCTATTAATAGTAAAGGGCGCGGATATGGTGGAACGACTACGGGCTAAGTTCGGTGGAGAGAGGTTGGGGGTTCAAATCCACCAACAAACTTTTTAACGAATTCAACAACTTATCCATCCGCCGGCACAAGGAGGAGGCCACGTGGCATGCCGAAGAGGTGCCACGTGGCAGAGCATGATTCATTGACGGTGCTGACTAAGTTGCCGATGTGTCTGCCACTAGGTGCCGACGTGGCATGCTGACTAGACAATGACGTGGCAACTGACGAGGCTGACTGTACGCTGATGTGGATGCTAACTGTGTGTACGACTGTACGGAAATGACACGTGTCGCCACCTGATTGGTTCCGTACAATGCTGACATGGATGCCACGTGTTGACTACTGGTTCGTCCACTTCACCGTCTGTACAGTATGGAATGTTGATGTCAGCATCCGTACGGTCCACCTCAAAAGTCAACTGCAAGCTTTGACTGCTGATAAGTCGAGCATACGATGTCGGATTTCGACGAAACGAATACCGTCAGAATCGTCTCGATGAGATTTTCGCGATGATGCCAACTTCGATAACTTTTGATGACATCATTTTTTTGCTTTCTAGACGCTACCTGATCCCAGTTTGACCCAAGGTTTGACTGGCCATAACTTGCACAAATAGACTCCTTTTTGCTCCGTTCGAGTTGCATTGGAATCAGGACACTGAGATCTTTCTGATGGTGCAGATTCTGGAGAGAATGGAGACACTTCAATTTCCACTAAAAATATCCACTGGATCAAATTCCTTAAAATCCTCAACAAAATGAGCAGGTCAACCAACCACAACTTTCAGCACAACCTATTCTTAATCCAAAGAATAATCATCAAAATACCCTAGTGTATTCTATGAAATAGGAAAATGTAAATAGACTTAATGTTATCCATTGTGGAAATCTACAGTTAAGGTCAAGAAAAAACTCCAATAGCCTACCATAGTTGAGATTTTGGATGAGCCCATTAAGGAGTCTATTGAGGTGGCTAAAACAACTTCCACATCTTTAGAGCAAAACCCAGTAAGTACCCAACACAAAACCCTTCCACCATCTCTAGCTGGAACTTTCGAGTTACCTCAAGAGGAGGGTGGTCAGTCTCCAACTGATCCTTTAAATAAGGATTCCACCCCTGAAGAGAAAGCTCAAGTGCCTTTTTGGAGTGTCTAAAACCAACCACCTTGAAAAACCCTTCGAAAATATCCTTGTCCACCAAAACTATGTTAATACAAGAGATTAAACAATTACAAATTCAGGTTCCTTTGTTACAAGCAATTAAAGAGATTCTTGAACTAAACCAACTGATTAAATAGTTGTACATCAAAACACCGTGAAGGAAACCAAAATGAATCAATACTATTCACATAAATGGTTATTTAGCTGGAAAAACCACAACTCTTAAATATGATGACCTGAGTAGTCCACTTATAACAGTGACAATCAATGAGGTAGCAATACCTAACACACTTGTTGACTTAGGAGCATCCATTAAGGTAATGACTGTTGATGTGATGAAAAAATTGGGAGTCATTGATTTATGTCCCACAACTACAGTGTTACAAATGGCAAATCAATCCATAGCTATTCCCAAGGGTATTGTAGAGAATTTTCTTGTTAAGGTTGATAATTGAGAATATCCAATGGACTTTCAAGTAATTTAGTCCCTCACACCAAAAGACAGTTATCTGATAATCCTAGGAAGACCATGGCTAGCTATTGTTGCAACCAAGATTTACTACTGAGAGGGGGGAATGACCATTTCACATGGTCCCAATAGAAAACATTTATTCCTATATCCTCCTGCCAAGCTTGCTGAACATAACAAAGTATGGGTTGATGAACCAAATGGTCCTAACGAACAAGAGAATCTAGCCTCACTTGCTATGGTGGTCATTAAACAACATGGTGAGGAGTTGGAAGATGAAATGGAAAACAATATGGAAAATATTACCATGGACTCAAGTGATGAAGAGATGTTAGACATAGAAGAGACTCTAGGGCAGCCAATCAATGTGGATCACACTAGATTCGATAACACCAACTTCAAGCGATTACCTTGTCCTCTGGCTAATATCATTCAAAAAATAGATCATTTCTTTCAAGATATTGCCAGACTCCATAGAACCATGCCACATAGTTGTCCTCTCAACACTTTGGCAAGAGAAGTTTATAATGTCACCTCCAACCATCCAAGTGTCAAAACCATCGTGTTGTTGCTAAGGAAAACTTTGACTATCAACAGTTGGTTGACAGAGCCAAAAGAGTATAAATTGTTTGATATCTTAGTGAATAGATCTAAAGCTTTTGCTTGGGACTATACAGACATGAGAGGAATACACCCAAGTGTTTGTACCCATCACATCTATACCAAGGATGTTCTACCTATTCGTCAACTATAATGGAGACTCAATCCTACCTTGAAAGACATTGTTAAAACTAAAATTGAGAAACTCCTGCAAGTGGGATTTATCTATTCCATTTCTAATAGGAAATGGGTTTCACCTCTGCTTGTGGTTCCAAATAAAAAGGGAAGTGGAGAGTGTGTGTTGACTATAGGGAACTTAACAAAGCAACCCATAAAGATTACTTCCCCCTACCATTTGTAGACCAGGTCTTGGATAATCTAGCTGGGAGAAAGTATTTCTCATTTCTAGACAGATTCAGTGGATATAACTAGATACAAGTAGCAGCAGAAGACCAGGAAAAAATAACTTTTACTTTCCCATGGGGAATATTTGCATATTGAGTTCTTCCTTTTGGGATATGCAATGCTCCTGCAACATTTCAAAGAGCTACCCTAGCCATATTTGTTGAGTTAATAAATGACTATGTTGAAGTTTCCATGGATGACTTCACTGTGTATGGGTCAACTTTTGATGAATCCCTTCAAAGTCTATACAAAGTATTGAAGCGATGTGAGGACCATTGTCTATCCCTAAGCCATAAAAAATGCCTAATAATGGTAGAACAAGGGATAGTGTTGGGACATCACATTTTGGCATAAGGAATACAAGTTGATCCTAAGAAATTTGAGGTGATACAACTTGTGACCCCAAAAACCCAAATTGATGTTAGAATTTTCTTAGGACATGCTAGATACTATCAAATATTCATAAAAAAATTCAACAAGATTACAACTCCTATGTTTTCCCTTCTCCAAAAGAATGTAGAGTTCATCTGGACACCTGAGTGTCAATCATCATTTTAAATCATTAAGGAGAAACTCATCTCTACTTTTTTCCTTCGTGGACCTAATTGGAACCTTCTATTTCATATTTATGTTGATGCTTCTGATGATGCTATTGGAGTAGTTTTAAGACAGGTGGATGAGAATGGGGGAAAATATGCCATCTATTTCATAAGCAAAAACTTGACTCCCACTGAATAGAATTACACCACCACGGAAAAAGATTTTTTAGCTGTAGTACATGCAATCAAGAAATTTTGACATTACATTACAGGGTACAAAGTAATGGTGTACAAAAATCATTCGACTATCAAATACCTAATGGTGATTGTACTCTTGTGCAAGATGAATTCCTAGATGAAAATCTATTTGCCATTTCCATCAAAACCCCTTGGTTTGCTGATATTTCCAACTACTTGGCCACCTTAGAATTGCCACCTGATTTCACATCAAAACAAAGAAACGCCTCATTCAAGAAAGTGCTCCATTCAAATGGATTAATGGGATATTATGTTGATGTGGTCTTGATATGGTTTTACGATGTTGTGTTAGGGAAAGTGAGACCTATGACATCCTCAGAGCTTGCCATGATGACCCTTTTGGAGGCCATTATTCTGCCAAGAGGATGTTCCATAAGATTTTGGGTGCAGGATATTACTGGTCCTCTATGCATAAAGATGTCAAGAGATATGTTCACCGTTGTGATGAATGCCAAAGGGTAGGGAGACCTACTACATCGAATGAAATGCCTCTGCAACCCCAGGTAGTCCTTGAACCATTTGAAAAATGGGGATTGGATTTTATCAGTCTTATAGACCCTCCTTCACAAGGAATATAGTACATTTTGGTCTATACCGACTATCTGACTAAATGGGAAAAAGTTCAAGCTCTACGAGTTGCTAGGGAAGAACAAGTAGCTGATTTCCTGTATATTTAATTTTTTTCTCAAATTTGGAGCCCCTAGGACAATTGTCACGGATCAAGGACCCCATTTTATGTCTAAGGTTTAGTTAGCCTTCACTGATCATTTCTAGGTAATCCATAAAAAAGTCATTTCCCTATCACCCTCAAGCAAATGGTCAGGTAGAAGTCACTAACAGGAAGCTAAAGAACATTCTAACAAAAACAATTTCATCAAGAAAGAAAGACTGGGCTCAGAAACTACCTGAAGTCGTTTGGGCTTATAACACAACTTGGAAATCAACCATTGGTTTCAGTCCATATGAATTGGTTTTTGGGAATAAGCCTCTTCTACCGAATGAATTTAAACTCCAAACTCTGAGAACAATAATGGAGTTGGGTTTAGATCTCAATCAAGCCTAGGTTGAAAGAGTCTTACATCTTAGTGAGTTGGATGAACTCTGTAGGATGTTGTCCACTAAATTGAGCTAGTGAAACAACAATGGAAGGTTTGGCATAACAAGCATATAAAGGAAAGAGAGTTCCATAATGGGGATTGGGTGTTGTTATTCGATTCCTGATACAAAGATCACCAAGGGAAACTCAAGACTCATTGGCTTGATCCATATAAATTTTTTGAAGTATTTCCAAACGGAGCAGTGCAACTCAAACCCATTGATGGTGAGACTCAAACACTTTTGGTCAATGGTCATCGATTATGCATCTACCATAAACCCGTGAATAAAGAAGAATTTACAAAAAATGGTAGAAATGCAAGGAGAAATCCAATGCATTGACTCTGCTACGACAAAGCCAATATAGTTTTTATTTTTCTATCACAAGTCTTAAAAAAAAATGCATGTGTATGTATCTACTTATCTTCAGAGCATTTCTTTTGAATTTTTCATCTTTTGAACTTAGCTAAATTTTGTTCCATCTTGCAGGACTTCATTCTAATCAAAAAAATTTTTTGGTGCATCTTGTTGTGATGCTTCAAAACTTGTTGGCTCTATTGTTGCAATGCTCTAGAACTTGCATACCTAATTGGTGCCATTTCTTTCTTTGTTCTTGCAGTCTGGTGCATCTTTAAGTGATGCTCCAAAAAATTTATTGTTGCATTCTAGTTGCATCTTTCAATGATGCTTTGGAATTTTGTTGTTTCTTCCTTCCGATGGCATCTTTTGGCGATGCTCCAAAATTTTCGCTTTCTATTTCCGGTTGCATCTTTCGGCGATGCTCCAAAAATTTCGTTGTTGGATTCCAATGACATCTCTCAGCATGCTCCGAAAATTTTTATTCTTCACCCTGGTCGCATCTCCTAGCAATGCTTTGATTTTTGCACATTTTTTTCCTGTCTGAATGCTTTGATTTTTCCAGCATCATACACAGGTCCATTATTAAATTTTTCTCATCACTTTGGAATCCACGCCCTACATTACCATCTCCTATCATAATAAATTTAAATTATTATTACTTTATGTCATAATAATTCCACCATTAATTAGTTGTCCCATCCACGTTCATAATAAACTCGTCTCCACCCTCGCCAACTCATCTAATTATACCGTTACGTCAACAAAAGTAAGTGATTTTTGAATTGATGATGGGACGTAAGGTACGTATTATTTTTTCTTTAAGTAGGTAATTATTTTGAATAAAGATAAATAAATTGGCATGAACCATTCCCTTTCCAAATTTAGTAAACTACGCAATTGCACGTTTGCTTGAAGTATGACAACCTTTGCGCTTTTTCCCATGAAAGTAATGATGAAAGTACAACAAAGCCCAAATGAGACAATTAATTCATATGCCATTGGCTGTATCAAGTACAGGTGATTAAAAAGTTACATTTTCTTCACGCTGCAATTTAGTTTTGTTTAAACAATTTCCTTTGAACGCCATAGCATTTCATCAGAAAGAAACTAAGCAAAGCCATAAGGGAAACACAGTATGGGATGAGTAAAATGGAAATTTGAACTAACTTTGGCAAATAAATTATTGGCATTAAGTAGTATTTTGGAATTGTTCCAGAGAGTGGGGTGGCTGGAGTTCATAAAGAAATTTGAGGGGCACAATGAGCAATTAGTGAAAGAATTTCACAGATGGTCAATCTGTAGTGTGTGGCAAGCAATTTTGAGTAATTCCTAAGATCATTTCTTGTCTATCTAGTTTTGAAAATAAAGGTATTAATTTGTTAGAAACTACTAATATCTCTTATTAGAAAATGATAGAGATTTTTAATAAAGGAGAACCTTAACCTTTGTTAACTATAAGTACCAGGGGACAAAACAAAGGATTTCAAAGAATGTCCATCCCAGAGCCCCAGAGAATAGCAATGGCTTGGATTATTAAGTATTTCACTTATGAAGGACAATGTGTAGTAGTTGTGGGTCTACCTTTTCGCCTACTTACCCATTTGCGCCATGACGTTGGAAACCCTACACTTAGGGTTAATTTTCTTGCATTTCTTTGTGATTTTGTTACTAGCATGATAGAAAAATTCAAAATTGGTTCAAGACCACTTAAACACCATGGCCTCATCAACTTAATATGTAAATATCATTTCTAAAAGAAGACGAAAAAGAAGTGGCAAAAATTCCTCCAAAAGTTTGAAAATCCAAAGCCTATAAGACACCTTGAAAAAGGTGAATCATTTGGGCGGGTGACTCAGCATTTGGAAGTGCATTCCCCTAAGCCTCTAGAAACTTCTGAACCCCAACATACCATAATAGCTCTTGACGATGAAGACCCAAAAATTTTACCAAATATTTCAAAAACCCTAGGGCATCAAGAAAATGTGGAAATCATAAATTCGAGAGATAAGGAAGAACCTCCTCGCAAGAGGAAAAAGAGATCTAGAGTAACATTGCAAACAACTCCTCCTTTAAGGAGAAGTAAGAGGTTATCTACTAAAATTAGTGGTGTTGTAGCTAGTGACCAATTAAATACCCCTAAAAAGAAAAGGCATGGCCGACAGTCACATGATATTAAAGCTCAATCGACAGAAACTGAGGTTCAACCTTTTGAGGAGGCAACAAAATAAATTGAAAAACAACCCACAAAGTCCCCTAAGGTCAAGAGGGTGAATATTCCATTACAGTCAGGACAAAAAGAAGTAGGGGAACAATCTCCACATAATTTGGGTGTTGAAGATGAAACTACGGAACATTTGTCTCCTATAACTGCCAATGATACTAAACAAGGTTCATTTGAGGAGCCTAATAAAGAAAACATAACTAATGATGGTGTAGAAATTCCTAGCTTTCCTTTTGTTATCAATACAAAGGTTGATTAGAAAGAAACAAAGTTAGAGCAATTAAAAGCAAAAATTGCTCAATTAAAATGTCAATTGCAGAAAAATGAAGATCAAGTTAATCAACAAGAGGAAGAGATAAATGTACACATTGCAATTTTGAAAAAGAGAGATTAGGAAATTACAAATTTTAAAATTCAAATAGAGCAAAAAGATAAAACTATTGAACAATTGCAATTTTAGGTGCAATAGTGGAATGAGGAAAGTAAAATGTATGTGACAAGTTTGTCTGAAAAAGATAGACAAATCAAAAGTTTAACTGATAATTTTATGCAATTATTTACAGCTTTTGAAAAAGAAAAGGATAAACAGAGGTTTGAGCTTAATTCTTCCTTAAGAAAAATTGTTGAATCAGAGCAAGATTTGCAGGAGATTAGTGCTAAACCAACCATGGAGTCAAAAGAGATACATACTGAACCAACCGCAATGGAATGGTTCTAGGTTCATAGACCTCCATTGTTGGTTACATGGATTGAGAGGTGCTATTTTTGAGACAACATGTATGGAGAATGCTAGATTGAAAAAGGAAATAGTTTTGTTGAAAGAGTCATATGACAGGCTGTATCAAACTAAAATAGATGCCTATCAAATTGGTGAACTATTGTTAGCATGTAGAAGGCCATCTAGACTGTATTCCATGTTTTTGAGTGAGCAATTATTAAGATGGAAACTTTTAAGAATTTCCTGCAATCTTCCACATGATCCAGATGATAAAGAGTTTGTAAAAACACTTACAGAATCACCACCTACTCAACAAAAATTATTGTGCGAATTCTTTATCCATAATTTGTTTTTAGAAAGATATACAAATTTCTTTGTTAATTTCTTTGTCAGTGAAGTTTAGCTCAGGGCATTTTTGTCCACCTTGCAAAACCAAATTCAATGGAAAGAGAGGACAAGATAATATTTATAGGTAGAAAAGATTGTTGGACTTCAAATGTGGTACCCTAATAGGAAACCTTCTGCTTTTAAAGCTCAATTCCAAAGCATCAGGATCAATGAAACTGTAAGAAATAAGTATAATAATAATCTTAGGATCTACTTTGAGCATTTTACAGTTAAGGGGCCATAATTGATAGGAAAAGCATTGAATTCCTATGAAGAGAGGTACACTCCTCTTCCAATCCACCTTAAAAGAAGAGAGGTGATTTCACCTACAAATATTAGGTGGTCTTACAAAAGAGCAGAGGCATTGGTAGATATTTTACAACAACTTAAGACTGAATGGATGGGAATGAGGTATAGGTCTCCATTACTTCTTTACTACCCCATGCAGTGCATATTACTACAAATCAGAATCTGGATAATTTATAGCCATGGAAAGCAAGGGTCAGATTCAATGAGGGTTTTCTTAGAGTCCCAAATGATTGGGATAGAGAGGTAGAAAATTTGTATGACCTCAATGCAAAGTATGGGGAGTTGAACAGGAACAAGGGAAATTGAAGAGCAAGAGGACCTACTCAAGCCTAGGAGGGGGAGAAGTGATGAGGTATAAATGACCTCGTGTATATAAACAACCAAATACCATTCCTTATTTCTCCTGATTGCTTTTATCCCACCAAGTGTTTATCTTTAGGATTAATAATTGTTTACTTTTTGTAAAAAGATGTATAATCTTTATTTCCTAAAATCAATTGAAATAAGTTCACTTGCACTAACATAACGGTATAGTTTTTAGTATTGTACAAGTCATTATACATAACCAGTCATAATGCACAACCGAGTGGATTTAAAGCAAACTTCAAAATAGTTGAAGACAAGTTCCAGAAGTCTAGGCGCCAAAATTTTAGGAAGTGCATAATTGATCAAGTATTTTTATGCTTTCTATTTACTTTATGTTTAAAGACTTTATGGCTCACTTTAGGCCTTTTAAATGCTTTATGTTATGGACTTAAGTTCGTTGGTTAGTTGAATTTTGTTGAAGAATTTTTCAATGGTGATCTTCATCATCTGAAATCTAGGACTTTGTTAGTAATTTTGTATGAATATGTAACCACCAAAAACAATGCAGACTGGATATCGTTATGCTATCATAATGTGCTTTTGAGCTATGTCTTTGTGTTACACTTTTCTTGATTTGAATAAAACAAGCTTTGCCAGTCTTATTCTGAGTTATTAGTACTGTGCGATGGAATTATCTTGGATGGATAATTTTCAAAATACAAAATTTCATGTGATCTAAGTTAAGCATAGTAGTACCTGAGAGCTGGTACTTGAGGGAATCGTAGAGTTATAGATAGATAAGTATTTTCATTTTCACTTCTGTTATTTTTATTCTTTACACGATAAGTGTGAATGAATGTTATGTATGTGTCGAGCTTTGTTAAGTTATTCATGTAGGTTGTAGTTTGAGTTTATAATCTTAGTTCTGTTTATCTAAAATTTCAGAGCACCCACTCTAGTTATCAGTTGTATGTTGTTAAGTTTGTTTTCTGTTAATAGTTAGATGTTAGTTAATGGTTGTTGTCATTCAAACTTTACAGATTTATTGCAAGCATTTCTTTTCAACTAGTTTACATGCTTTATAGTTTAATCATTTTATGCTTTCTAGTTTAATCATTTTATGCTTTCTAGTTTAATCATTTTATACTTTCTAGTTTAGTCATTTTATGCTTTCTAGCATAATAATTTCATGCTTTCTAGTTTAGGAAACTTTACAATTTCTAGTTTAATGGCCTTTTTAGTTTAAATTTTGTTTTCAATTGTTCCAAACATTCAAAAAATCTGAGAGAGTTAGTCAAGATGTTTCCTATTACATATAGCCTCTGAACACTACCTGATTGATACATTTGATGCATTTTTCAATTAAAGTGATAGGACCTAACGACAACCTGTCACCAACAACATGGGTTAAATTTTTGTATGCTCATCAAACTATATTTTTAATGTGTTAGTTCTAGATCTATGTAAGGGTTTTGTGATTAATTGTAAAGGATTAGGTTTTTACATCTACGCGGGAAAAAGCTTATTTATGTCAAGCTCAAAATTGTATTTAAGTCCATATAAATGAATCTAACATATATATTTTTATTTCATTTGATATTTTGTAAGGGAAATGTAAAATTTTCTCACAAAATCAATATAAGACACCTTTTTCTTTGAAGTTTTTTATCTCCTTTATTATTTAATATTTTTAGGGGATTGATTGAACCTCTGACTTCACTTTTTTGATCTTTGTGTTAATCTAGGTTAGTTCACAATCAAATAACACTATCAGACTATTTTGTGTTCATATAATTGTATGTCAAGACGAGAATTTTTGGGTTAACACATGGGGAATCTTAAACTAATTTGGGACTACTAAGTATAGGTACATTGTCGATAAAAAACACAAGGGTTTCAATTGTGTTGCAAGTATGTGTAGTTGGTGTTGTCATTGATGTCAACAAGCTTTGTTGTTGTCATTGGTGTCAACTGTATGAGCAAGATATTTTTACAAGAGTGTGAGAAGTTGTCATTGAGTTGATGTTGTCTTTGACGATGCTTTGATTATTTGCAATATGTTGTTATTAGTAACCTCGTGGTGTCAACCTCTAGTGTTGCTTTGATAAGCTTCTATCTATGGATGTATGGTTGAGTTGCTATGTTGCAATTCGCTTGGTGATGATGAGGAAGTGACGAAGATGTGTCTCCAGTGCTTGGTTTCCAAGTGCCTTTGAGAAATTTTGAAGAAAAAGAGGAAATAGTGTGTTGTAGTGGTGTTCTGTTTTGTAGAGTGGCATTTTGGTTTTGCTCTGCATTTCTTCTATGTTGAAGATTTGGTTGTGTGGTTTGGATATGTTCATAGGTGTTTAGAGGTGGTGCATCCAAAATTTGGTGTGTTGGATCATTGTGCAGAGGAAGTTGTGTTCAGCAATGTGTGAACTGTGTATTACAAAGGTGTCTGGGATAAATGGTTTTGCTTCGCATTTCTCTATATAGTGATTTTAGGTCTTGCAAATTTGAAAGGGTGTTGATAGTGTTTGTATCTTTATATAATTGAAGTTGTTTGAGGTTTGGTGCTTCATAAGTTAGTTTCTTAAGTTGTAGTATATGGAAAAATTATTTGAGTGTACTGGGTGTGTACATTCTTCGAGTGAAATTTGTTGCGAAGGAATTTGTTGGATTTTAGGGTGTTTTTGGAATATTCTAGATTATATTCAAGTGATATTTGTTGTTCACGAGTTGTTTTTGGATCAAGGGAAGCATGCACTTAATTGTTTAATGGTGTTTATACAGGGTCGATCAACCTTGGGTTTACACTAATTGCAGAGTTGCTTCGACATTTATGGAAGCATGGCATGGTGTGTATGAGTGGATTTAGGTTTGAGTTAAGGTGTGTTTTGGTCCACCTTAATTCCTTTCCACTACGAGAATGTTTTGGTTTTGACCTAATTTGAATTTGCATGGTTGAGGTGCATAATAGACCTTGGAGAATGTTTTGAAGGTTGAAGATGGTATAAACAATTGAGTTGCTGAGGGATGATAAGATAGATGTGTGTGATGCGAATGATGCGAATTATAGAGTTGTGAGGTGCAAATTTATGTAGTGTAGTGCGAGATTTCATGTGTTAGATTACTGGATGTAGTGAGCAGGAGGTGTCTACAATCTACAATAAGACTGTTAAGGTGTTAATGATGTGGTAGAATTTTCTATTGCATTGAGATGGATTTATCATTGTAACATTCTTCTCTATCTTCTTTTCTATTATGGTAGTGAGCCTTTGGCAGTAAGCCTTTCTTTCTTCTAGGCAATGAACCCTCCGACAGTGAGCCCTTAGCTGTAAGCCTTTCTTTCTTCTAGGTTTTCCATGTAAATCTAGTGTTTCTTTGTGCATGCTATTGATTTTGTTTTATTTTTGTTATCTACTTTCATGATAAATCATTCTAGCATATTAAGGGTTAACTGAATTAATATGGATCTGAATGTTTGTGAGGGTTTTGAAGTTTTAAGATACAATCGATTCACCTCCCCTCTTAGTTGTCTTGTGCGTTCAACTAACTGTGCAAGAGAAATCCAAGTAGATTAAACTCATTTGAGAGTAATGGTTTACAAGATTAGGCATTGATCAACCTTGAAATCCAACAATTCTCAACCATTAAAAGCTAAGAATATTACAAGTAACATTTATTTCTTTTTAATTTCATTTTCCCAACAATTATGCATAGTCTATTGTTATAAAAAATATTGCATTCATTATAATCATGTGAATTTTAAATTCTTGGAGAATTGTTACACAATGCATTGAACTAGATTAATAACATTTATGGTATTTTATTAAATATATCTCAAGAGATCTATGACCAAGGCTTATACTTAGATACATAATATAACCAACCTACCTAAAAATAGATCTAGAGATTGAACATAGTATTCTCCCATGAATTAAAAAACAAGTTATAGCTAAAACATAGAGTCATATTTTATGGGGGTGTACTTCAAACCTCAGTTGTTTTATCTTTTGATAGATGTTAGAGATTACCCTCCTAAGCTTGGTAGGGCTCAAAGTGTAGAAGTGCTAAAATCCCCTTATTTATTGGATTTTTCCAATTTGTTCTTATAAATTGAGTCAAGGATAGGTGTCATCCATGTGCATATTTTGGTCATATTAGTCACAAGTTGGTAAGAACCTTATATAAGGGGTCAATACAAAAAAAACCAACAACAAGATCATGTACTTTCTATGTTTCTAGGTGTATGTGCATTTAATTACAACTTGTTCACTCTCTTCTCAAGGTCATGTATATCTTGTTTAAACTAGGTTCTTGATGGTTCTCTTGGCTTGGGGGATGGACATAGCTTGATGTATATTAATGACACCATAATGGATGGGTGGAGATCGTTCTTCCTCATTTGCTCATTTGGTTAACATGAATGAAAATTTATAGTTGAGAGCTTTTCTCCATTAACATTTTTCACAATTTATGTGGTTCATAAAATTCTATTGCAGTAAGAATTTATTTCCACTATTTCAAAAAAAGAATAAAACTTATATGAAAGAGACATTTGTGAAATATATATGATTGTTTGTAATGATAAATTCTATAAAAAAATATTTATATTAGGCACACAATATTAAAATAAAAAGATCTTTTTTGTGCAACTTTTGTAAATTACAACATTTCATGAGAATACATTCATGAGAATACATCCTTGAGATATTTGTCTATTGATATACCTGACTTATGTTTTCTCACATTATAAAATTCAAGAAGAAAACAACTTGTTTAGATCTAGGTCGAAAGTTTGACATTTATTTAAAGTTATATTTAACAATATATAATAATAAACAAACAAAATAGAGAAAAATGAATTTCCTATTATTTTTTAGGAAGAGAAAAACCCTATGAATACATGACCCTACCATAAGGTGGTAGTAGTTTCCCCTCTTAAGGGGACACAACCCTTGTGGGTGGTTGTGACCACAATAGAGATGATGTCCCTTTAGGGGTGCAATCGTGTGGCAGGCACAACCCCCCTCCATAGGCCATGATCTCTATGATACGGTTCACACCCACAAGCGTTCCCTCCAAACAAAATGATTATAAACAAATGAATAACATTTTTTACACAATCAAATATTGTATATTTGTCTAAAAATAGTTCCTACAAAATAATTCCCACCATGGAAGCTCTCTCAGACCTACACTTGATTGTTGCCTCCCTCTCCAATGCCTTGGCTGATTTCTCTCATGCTCACCTTGTCCCCATGGTAGTTGCCCCACAACTTCTACAAACCCCACAAAAGAAGAAAAAAGAGAGTTAGGTCGTTTTAGAAAGATAATAGATTAATGAGGGGAAAATTTTAGGGTTCTTATGTTTTAATGCTTGCATCTCTTTCTAATTATTTTTTAGTTACCTTCTTTGTCACACAAGATTATGATTTAAAATACTTTTTAATTGATTGAGGTATATATTTTGGCCATTTATTATAGTAATATAAAAAAATAATAAAAAAAATCTTTTATAACATTGTATAAGGTGACCCAATTTAAAATATATGTATCAACTTAAATATATTTTATTTGATTTTAAGAGTATTTAAAAATTATTTTATTTAATTATAGTATTTTTATCTATTTTTTAGATTTCATTTTGTAGTGTTAATTTATTTATTTTTATATAATGTTATGTATATGATCTCAAATGACATGCCGCTTTATGTCTTGTTATTATTAGAGAAGCATACAATGCTTCTTGACATGATAGAATGTAATAAGTATAATTACTATTATAAAGACATATAATACTTCTTGACATGATAAAATGTAATAAGTATCAATGAAAAATTTATAAGATAGATTAAACTATAACAACTTGTGTGTATATCGTATGAGAAATTAAATGTCCTATTTAATAAAGAATTTATGATGTTATTAGTGAGTTAAATTAATAAGCTATAATTTTTCTTTTAAAGAGTTGTCATCAATAGCATTTTCTTAATAATAATAATAATAATAAATTATCTTAAACCTTTGTTAAAGTAACATGCCTCTATATGAAAAATCCTCATTATAACGTTATATTGGTAATTTATGCATGCATATGGTAAGACATGTTAAGCATAAGTACTTGCACCTTAGGTAAAGGTCTAGTTGGAGACTTGAACAGTCAAGCCTCGCCGACAAGCAGAGAGGGTTTTAGGCAGGGTTTAGGCTCACTGCTTCAAAAAAAATCCGTGCTCGGCGCGGGGAAAGCAGAGATAAGCTCGGCTTCCATGAACAAATGCCGCCACCAGACTAAGCCATCAAATAAGATCGGCTTCTACTCTATTGCTGTACCTGCAGATTTATCAAAACAAAGAAACTCCAAAAAATGTGGAAAGCAGTGCTCCGGAAATCTTCAGGAAGACTAAAAACAATTAAAGAATACACAGTTATTAATAAGGAATTTGGCGGAGCTTTCTTTGCAGAGGGAAGGCCTGATTTAGATTATACAATAGGGTTTAGTAGAAGTATAGCACATTTGCCATGGTGTAGAGAGGGTTTTGGGGTTAGAGGAGTATATCCAGCGTGGCTGCCACTTGGAACCAGGGGCGTTGCCAACGCGGCAGCCGAGGTCATAATCAGCAGTGACGAGGCGGAGGAGAGCTGTACTAGCGAGGATGATCATTTTAGTAGAAGTAAGTTTCGTTCTGGCCATATGTCAGAGGAGAAAAAGAAATATCTGGCCTTGAGAAAGAGGCAAGCTAAGACAGAGACGGAGGCTTGGAAAAAAACTGTTCAGGAGTACAGGGATCTCATGCACGAGATGTGTTCAAAGAAATTAGCTCCTTCTTTGCCCTACATGAAAATGCTTTTCCTTGGCTGGTTCGAGCCCCTGCGCGATGCCATTGCCAAAGAACAGCATGTTCTGCAGGAGACCAAGACTTTCGCAGCAATCGATGGAGAGGAGTTTCGAGATTGTATGCTTCAGCTGCCACCAGAAATGATGGCTGTCATTACAATGCATAAATTGGTTGGGATACTGATGACATGCGGGGAAACCAGCCGCACCTCGGGCTTGGGCGCTCCTGGTGGCGGCGCGCGGCTTCTTAACACTGCTATCCATATCGGCGAGGCACTTGAGAATGAGGTGGGCGAGCTAGCAATATTTCAAACTCTCTTTTTGCAGTTCAAATTATATTAATCAATTTTAATTTATTATATATAAATAAGAATATATTATTAATAATAAATATTCTTATTTATAAATTGTTTTCTTTGTTGTTAGTTAGATTTCTATTTATATTAAATTATTGTTAATATATTTATATTTATTTATTTTAAATATGTTGCTAGTATCCCTGGGTTAGGCACCCAGGAGCTGCAGAAAATGAGCATTAAAGCTCGGATTTTGCGAACATTGAGTTCACAAGGTTCAGGTAAAAAAATATCCATCTTGATCTTAACATCCTTCTTAATCCAATGAATCATGGCTGGTGAATACAGGCCACAAACTCCACGGAGGCTGGATAACAATCTACTTTTCATAGAAACTCTTGCACACCTGTTGCCTTATTCAACAAAATATGGTGGATCCAAAAGATCTAACAATAACCCAAAAATTGAACCAAGTAAAGCCATGAATTGTCTCCACGGAAAGATATAGATTAGGCGATATTTTAGTGCCATTACTGTCCATATACATGCTATGAAGAGAGTCTTCCTATGCGCATATTCATGATTTTCCACCACTAAATTCTTTTAAATGTCACCAGAGATTGTTTGTTTTGCTTGCATACATAGTAAATACCAAAAAGGGGGATTTACGGGCAGTGATTGCTAAAGTATTAAGGAAAAACCTTCAACAGACATAATCCATTCTTAATAATGTTTACAAACCCCATTATCAGGCTGGGATATCTTCTAGCTCTTGGAGATCCCTCACTAAAACTGTGTGCACCTTATTAAGGAACTTGAGAGTCCAAGATTTTGAGATCATACCATTACTTTCTTTCAAGATTACCCCTTAGTTGGCTGCCTAGTCAGCCACTGAGTTCCCCTGCCTTTAAATATCTAAATATCTAAGTTAAAATATCTAAATATCTAAGTTACCACCGAAGTTTAATTTAACCCAATCTTTATCCAGAGGATGCCATTTAATGTGTTTCCTTTTGGGAAGCTTGGGGTAGGTTGCAAGCTTATGCAGCCACCAAATCCTAGGCCAAGCATTCAACTGACTAATCTCACTAAGGTGATTGGCCCAATTGTCTTTGGCTCAGTGATCCTCAAGTTCGAGCATAGAAACCTTGATTCTATCCCGGACACATTCATCTGGGTCTTCTTTATCTTCAAATGTTTGCTTATTCCATTCCAGTCATATATTCCATACTTTGAGGGAGGGGATGAGATCCCAAATTAGAGAGAGACTGGGGCTTTTGCACCATAGGACCCCTCCATAGATAATGACACTTAGGCTCTTAGTTGAGCTGCTAAAGAGCAATACATAAGTGTGTCTTTTAGATTTATATTCTTGCTTACAGAGAATGCATCGAGAGGGGCCTTCCTTCCCTATCTTAATCAGCCTGTCCCAAGTTAAAGTTCTTTCCTTGATTGCAATCCATTAAAAAGGTGTTTGCTTTATGTAACCCATAGCTGCTCCCTATTTTGCTTGAAGGAAATTGAAGACCAGTCTTGTGCATTTTGGAGATTTTGTCATAGCCCTTGCGCACAATGGCTGCCCTAGTCGAGCTGACATTCCAAACAATTGGATCCTCTTTATTCATTGTGGTAATGGGCCATTTGCATAGCTGCTCCATCAGAAGGTTACATGTGGGGTTCAACTCCATAGATGGGGCTTAAAGTTCAATCCATGATTTTGAATCTCTAAGAATGGCTAAATAATCATGGCTAAAGATCCATATGTACTTTCAAAGTGAGGGACTAGAGGACTGTACTCTTCTGTATTGACCAATTTTATATCTTCAAACCATGCGTCCTTCCAAAATCACCTTATCTCCCTTTCCAATTTTCCATCTAATATCTTTTATGATCACACAATCAGAGAAAATTCTAAATACCTGAGCCCTTGGGAGTGATGAATTGTGAAAATAGGCTGTCTTCACATTCTCTTTCTAATTATTTAGAGTGCATCACTCTGCTCCACAATCTTCCCCTCTGAGTGAATTTTCCACAGTAGCTTTATGCCTAAGGCATTATGCATCAGTTTACAGTTCGTGAATCTTAGGTTGCCACATTTCTTCTCTTTGCAATGTCCACCCATTTGGTTAAGTTATATATTTTCTGCTCTCTAGTTCTGCAACAGAGGATGTTTCTCTAGATGTCCTCAATTGCTTTAGCAGTCTTGTTCGGTATTTGAAAGATAGACATGATATATTTATGGGAATGATAGAGAAGGAAGATTTAATAAGAAGGATTCACTTGCCAATGAGAGCCATTTGTCTGTCTAAGATGACAATTTGCTTTGGACCTTGTCCACCAATGCTTTCTTTTCTTTAAATGAGGGTCCGAGGTAGGAACTTAGGAGTCTCACCACTTTAAAGCCAAATATGTGCTTAATATTTAGTGAGTCTTCACAATAATCCTTCAAAAAGAAGATCTTGGATTTGTGAGCTTTGAACTTTTGCCCTACTTCCTAGGACCCTTTTTATGACTCTTGATTTCCTCATGTTGCTTCTCGAAATAGAAGATTATATCATCTACAAATTGAGATTGGTAACGTTCCCAATCTTTGAAGAAATTTGTAGCCTCTTGTGATTCGTTGCTTTAACTTCCTCATTCAAGGTTCAAATCAACACTTCAACAATTGTGAGGAATAAGAATGGGGAGAGAGGGTCCCCTTGCCTAAGTCCTTAATTGGAAAAGAAAAATTTAGTAGATATACCATTAATTAATATGTTGTATGAAATAGAGGAGATGCAGCTGAATGCCCCATTTCTGCTAGTCATTATAGAAGCCAAATTTATCAAGAATTTGGAGAAGGATATTCCATGAGACCCTATCATAGGCCTTGTTCATATCCAACTTAAGAAGCATACCATACTTCTTCCCGCTTTTGATCAAATGGATGGTTTCATGTGCTATAACCATACCATCTAAATTTTGTTTGTCAGCAAGGAATCTGCTTTGTTCTTCCAAAATGATGGACTCAAGACATTGCTTTAGCTTATTAGTGATGGTTTATGTTACTATCTTATATAATGCATTGCATAAGGTTATAGGTTTGAAGGCATCAAAGTATGCTAGGTTCTTAACTTTAAGAATGAGAACCAAAAGGGTTGAATTCCAACTTTTGGACATGGCCTTTCTAGCTCTATACTCTTTGGCTAGACAATGTGCTAGAACTTTTGGAAGAACCCTTCTTGAAATCCAGCAAGGCATGGGGCTTTCCTAACACCTAAAGAGAAGGTTAGCTGAAGTTACACCATCCATTGTCAAGGGCTTCATAAACATCTTGTTTTGTTCTTGAGCTATGTTCCACCAAGTTTTCGGGACGAAGATGGTAGGGAATGTGTTTCTGGGATCAATTTTTTTTTTGGGAGGCCATTTTAAGGGGATGACTATTAAAAAAATAGTGAAAATTAAAAAAAATAGAAAATTTCAATCATTCACATGATAACATTGATAAAGCATTAATACATAACATTAGAGTTGACAAACAAATTAACAAAATTTAATTGCTTTCATTGTCAATGTGCATAGATATTATATAAAAGCTGGAACAAAATGCCCAAATGTTGCAAGCTTGAACTACAAAATGACAAAAACATAGGAAATATGCAGGTGTCCCTAATCAATATATGGTAACATTGCATCAAAATTTGGAGTCTGAGTTTGAGTCATTGCTCTATGGGGGGCTGCCTCATCTTATGTAACCCCAACCAATACCTCTTATGCCTCCTCATCAACTTGTGTGGCATATTTAGGATGAACATCTTAACGTGCAACTAGAGTTTGGTGATACACTTAGTTTGTTGATCTTGAAGTTGCAAGGCATTATGCCAACCATCAACTTCTTTGATCGTCAAGAGGTAAGCCTATTTCTCTTGACTGACTAGATGAAGCTATATATGTAGACCGATTTCTCTTTGCAATAGAGGTATTGGCAACTTGTAAAAGGAGACAAGTGGCAAGTATCCTCAACTTTGGCGCATTCCTGCCCTGTCATGTACACCATCCAATAGGGTCAATTTGAGCTAATGTAGCTGTATCCATCTTTCCTTTGGTTTGCTGAAGATTGGATTGTGGAGATCGACAAAGGTTAGCCATTGTGTTTTAAGTAAGGTAGACTCCTCATCACTATACATCTTTCGAAGGGCCTTCATGAGCCCTTCTTTCATCTCTTCATCATTAGATGGAGGCACTCTCCCAAGCCTTCCTGCACACCATTTGGGATTTAGAGTGTAGGCTGTTATATAAAGTCGGGTGTTAATTGTATTCCACCACCTTGTCACAATAGGCCTAATATGCTCTTCATAAAATCCCAAATTAGGCTCCCTACTATGAATGGGTTGCTTCTTTTGCCCAAGCATGTTGTCAAATGTCTCATAAATTTAACTAGGGCTAGGAGAGGCTGTATCATCATATCTTATGATCTGCACAACAGGTGAGATGAAGGAGCAATCGTATCTGCAAAGAATGAAAATAATTTACAAGTTAGAAACTTAGAAATAATAAAATTAGAAATTTAATAATAAAAGTAGCAATTTATTAAAATCTGCAATTTCTTATCGCACTATGGATCACCAATTATCGTTGAGGATTTTTTGTTTCACTTTTTCCTCTCAATCGTGCATGCCTTTGGCCATCTTCCTGACTTTGAATTAACAATCATTCATTTTAGAGACTCTTGCACCTCAAGCATCCTCTCCATCAAAATAAAGTAGCTGGCATATCTAGTATCGATGGGCTTGATGAACTCATTACTTGAAAACAAAGCAAGTCAGGTGTGATGGTTACAAATAAACATCTGTATTTCTCTCGCTTCTGGCACCTCTACCTTCACCTAATCTATCTTCTCAATATCTTTTAATATGTTGTTCAATGTATGAACACAACACGGGGTTGACAAAATGTGCTTGAAAGCACACCCCACCATCAAACCAGCTAACTTACGTACATAGGCTGAATCGATTGCTACTTGTACAACAATAGAGGGCCCAACCTCTTCTATAGAATCCTTCAAATTTTGAAATTAGAAGTTTGCATCCTTCCATTTCCTTGAACAATCAATAGCTTTAGGAAAATAAGAGTTAGCCAAACATGTGACAATGGCATTGATGAACGACCAATGTCTAATATTGGTCCACCCATCCATGATGATAAAACAACCATCCCTTGTCTAAACTTGTCTCATCTCCTTGATCAATATAATAACTTTGGAATACTCTCTATCAAGGAGGGAGGTGCATAACTTATGTTCTCTAGGGGGGCAAATGAAGAATCAACAACAATTGCATCTTTGAACATTTGTTTAAAATATGGAGAGCATGCCACATGACATGGTATGGCATTAGCATAGAAAAATTTGGCAATAGAAGACTGTCACTTCCCATGATTGCATATTAAACATGCTTATGACACTAGCGGCCTTCTTTCATCTTTGGCTCTCAACATCTATGATTGGGTAGGCAATGACACACTAGGTTTTGTAGACTCTATTGGCATTTTGTTATTTCTTGCCTCCTTTGCCATGTACAACCTAGTCACCTAAACCTTCTTAGCTAGGGTTACTTTTTCACACCCTTTTACCCCTTGTCCATTTATACACAAAAGATGAGAGTAAACCCTTGTCTAACTGCTTCTATAGTCTTTTTCTTGTAAAAGACAGCCATATCCTATTCCCCTTTGATTTTTTTTCTTTTCTCTTTGTCTATGGCTGTTGAAAATTGTAAAAAGTATTTTTTTGGATTAATGGCCCCTTTTAATATAGTTTTTGAGGAGTTGAAAAGGGCATTCAAATAGGTTATTTAAACTAATTGCCCTTGCAACAATCCCACTCCTAGAAGAACCTCCAACATTACTTCTACCGCTATTGGCTCTTTGTCGGGTTTGAATTTCTTCACCCTCACTATTGCTCATTGTTTTTACTTTGGTTGACACCTTATGCAAACATAAAACTCAAAAAAAAATACAAAAGACCCTCCTTAAGTGTTTGAAACTGAAAAGAAAATGCAAAAGAAGTTGTGAAAATGAACAACAAATAGTGAACTTACCTCAAATGATGTAGATTTGGTATTTGGTGTTCTTTTGCCCTCTTCTCACTGTTGTTCCCTTCTTTCCTCATACTTGTTGCCCTCTTTCTTTGTTTTCCTCTTCACAATTTGAAAAATGGCAAAAATGACATTCTTTTTTGATTTTAGTTGTCATTGTTCCAATTTTAGGGTGAGGTTTTGTGTAAAGGGAAGTCGGGGTATGTTCCCCCATCCTTTTTAATATTTTTTTGTGTGTGTTTTGTGTGTTGGGCCATAGAGGATGGCTACCTATCCCTTAATGCACCTAGAAGCTTCGTACATAAAAATTGGTGGACCTGAAATGTTTCGTCAAATTTTTAGAATTTGTCCCCATGTCCCCGAATTGTCCTCGATAAGGGATGGGTCAAATTTTGTAGGTGATGCGTTCTTGTGGTACATAATTCTTGAGTTGTGAGCTTAGGAATGTTATTAAATAAGGCATCTTGAGTGCCCTTATTCTTATCCGCTTCACTAGCTAGCAAGTGCTTATAAATACTTATTCCCTCTTTCCTTATTGCCTCAATATTCATAATATCATTACTTGTAGGTAATTTGATGCTTTTGAATTTTATTGGCTTACCTTTTGATGTTGGGAGATAGGTGGAAGTACATTGTGTATCTATCTCCCTTTGCCAATCATTGGACTCTAACTTTTTGCATCCAAAAGAGCTCTTCTGTTTGGAGGATAGAATTTAATTCTATAAGAAGATTGCTTTCTTTTGTTTATATTTCCTTATTGAGGCTCTTGCTTGCAATCTTAGATTTAGTATTTTGTAGGTCTTCTTTGACCTTTGATTTCTTGTCAAAAATATTCCTACCAAATCTTGTTCCATTTTTAACCTCTATTTTAATTTTGTTGAGCTTCTTTTATAGGATAAGCCTTTTGCATCCTTTAATGCTCATTACACACTAGAATTTTAATCTATCTACAAAATTTGGATGTAAAAACTAGAGAAACTTTAATTTGAAGGGGAAGCCCCATTGGTTTTGATTCTTTGTAATTCTGTATCTAAATAGGTGAACCGTTTCAGCCGTTGAATGGGAGAACTTTTACCGTGAATGCTATGTAACTTAGGACATGCCAAATGAGTTGGCTCTATGTCATTAGACCGACCCTAAATTTGAATCTTGGTGGGAAAATAGTGTTTCTTAACACTAAATTTGAATTTATTACATTTAAAATATTATTAAATAATATAATATAATAATAATAATAATAATAATAATAATAATAATAATAATAATAAATATTTTTATATGGCTTTGGCTGACCCATTTGGGAAGGCATAATGCACTGGTATTTATATGTGAATGTTGGGAGTTGGAGATTATCAAAGTTGGATGAATCAGTCTAATGGTTGGCTAGAGACAAAATCCTTTGCTAAACCAGCGCTAGGTGAGACGAAACCCTCATCGAGCGTCTATGATTCTCAATCAGCAGCGCACTATATATTGTTCCTAACTCCATCTCCTTTTCATGCCGGTTCGAATTGATCTGTGGAGGTGACTATAGTAGGGGAGAAGTGATAAAGGCGGCGGAGCCTTTGGCTCGTGCCACAGGCCGTGAATACCTTTCTGCCTACAGCGTGGGAGTTTAGAGCAAAAGCATTTATCATTTGGAGGTTCTAGGTGTGCATTCCTGCAATCCTGTGCTTATCGTGGAAAGGTGCCGACTTGTTCAAACATATCGCCCCATCATCATTAGTGCCAGGGCTTCACGGATCGGGTGTTCAAGATTCCGAAGTTAGCGACATATCCACATCTACACGAATCAGCAACGGCCTTGTCCTTAGTGGGCAAGTATAAATATTATATTGTTGAGGAAATTGTAATAGGATCAATAACAGATATCTATGTGTATTGCCAAACGAAATTGTTCCATACAATTTGTTGGTCACCTAGCCTGGTCGACTCGAACTATCCCTTATTGTTACTGTGGATAAAGTTGGGTTCGATTTTCTCAGTTACCTCTGTGAACAGTCATACTGCTGTGGCCTGTGAGTTTATGTTGGTCTGAATATTATTTCTCAGTTATCCTTATAAAATCTGCCATTGTTGCTGTGAGACTATTCAATTGTTTGGAATAGATTTGAGTGCAATATCCATCTCTTTTATCATTTACTCTTGTTGTGCTATGCGCTATTACTGTGAGCCCATTTATATGATTGGAATTTAACCAGATTTGAGTGGAAGTGTCCTACATATCGTATGTGTAACATTTTGTGTGGAGTATGCATTGTTTCAGATTTGAATGAGTAATTTCTCGGTATACATATTAGTTATCTCTTTGTGACTTCTTTGTGGCTAGTGTGAGTCAATTGGAGTTGGCATCTTACATTGGTATCAGAGTCTCAATCCTGCCAGCCTGTGGATCTGATTGGCGACCTAAATTTTTACCCAAGAAAGAAGACACGGATCTTAAACAACAACTCCTAGAGCAATATGAAACAATGCATACTCCACACAAAATGTTACACATACGATATGTAGCAATATTGTAGCAGCCTTAGAACTCGGAATATATTCAGCAAAACACCACGAGATGATCCCGTTCGAAGGGCAGTAGAGGATCAGCTGGAAAGAGATGAGTGCAAGCTTATTGCCTACTGTAAATATGCGCAAGAATCTGTTGTTTATAAATCTGTTGTCACCTATGAAGAGTACTCGAAGATGTTCAAAGAAAATAGAAGAAAAGAAAAGAAAGAATCGAAATCACAAGGAAATAGGAAGCATGAGGAACCAATCATTGAGCAAGAGCAGGAAAAAGGTGTTCAACAAAGAGATGAGGTTTGGATAGATATCCATGTCGAAGCACGAAAGGGAGAGTTCCATTCAGGAATAGAAGGTAAGGTATACTTTCCAAAAGAAGAGTAAATATTGTGTGTTGAAGTTGCAAACGATGGCCAGGAAACATCCGCTCACTTCTCAAGTATGGAAGTAATCAAACGCTATGGTGATGACCTGCAATATTTGGAAAAGTTTGATGATTTACATGATAAGGGTTATGCTATTGTGAAGAGTAGTAAATCAGCAGTCATTGATCAGTCTTTAGGTGAACAAGGTTCTAGGACAGCCATTGAAGAAAAACATCTTGGAATTGTCCAAGTAATAAAAGAAGAATTGCTTCCCTATAATTAGCCACATGAAGATATGGGTATTACTAATGATCATTCTCTTGAGCATAGCATTACTGCATTATCTCTACATCATAGTGGCAAGGAATGTAATGAGCAAAGACTTGCATATATTGGATCATAGCCCTTTTGCATGGCTTGATAGAGAAGTTCAATTTAGGGTTGAGGTAGATGAGGTGGATGGATGTGTGGAAGAGAACATTATTTTCAAAGAGCTAGCTTGTTATGATGCAGCTCTAGCTTCAAACACGAAATTAGATTTAGAAGATGTCAAATCAAAAAATAACGGTCATCTTTGGCCATTACACCTATGAGGTGGTTTTCACATGAAAATGCAGATTTCAGTTACGAGATGGATGATACAGCTCATGGAACAGTCAATAAGGGTATGCACAAGAGGTTGTTCATGGGATGAAGCTACATACAAGGTATGTCATTCTCTAGCGAGTTCCATGGTCCTTGTTTCATGCACATGATCACATTTGATGACTATCTATTGGAATTTTAATGAGTGACATTTTGTTGAGGAGCTGATCATAAAGACTAAGGGATGGCCTCGTAAGAAGATCCTACAGTGTGACAATGTATGGTTTGTCATGGATAATACACCTTGTAGTTGGTTTGAAACTATGGGGCTCACATGCAAGGATTAATCAATGATGTTGAGAGCTAGTGATAAGAATGCAACACCCAAAGAAGATGAAGTTGTTCTCACATGCCTTCAGTAGGATGAGGATTCACTTCTTACATCAACTACCAGGGAGTACATGTGTCTTCATAATGACCACAAGGAAGAAGGGCATTTTGTCATAGGATGTGTCAAACCAGCGATGATTGATCAGATTTATGAAGGTGATGTTGAAGACAAATCAGAAATGTTGCAGGGAGATTTTGGGTCTCATAAGTCACACTACTTGGAGGGGCAATTGAGGGTGATTGATAGTCGGATTGTTGCAGCCCTAACTCACTTTGATGATATTCATAAGATGATGGGAGATTTGTGTTGGAAGACACTAAGTGAACAGGAAGGACTTGGAGGAGGTATATCTCTTGATGACTTGTGCAAACTCTAGGAGGCTTTGGTGGTAGTGAAGTCAAAGTTACTACCTACACTTACTTGAGGATAGAGATCAGCTCCTCACACTGGATGAGATTTATGTTGATGCTTTGAGAAGGAAGATGAAGTGGATAAGCTCACCTTTGAGCTTAAGGACACCAGGGATTCCTTGAAAAGCACTCAAAAGGCTCTTCAAGAATCGGAAGAGCATGTGGATGAGCTTTGTTGGGAGTTGAGCATGGCACACTCTTCATCACACCCAGCAGAATTTCAAACTTCTAAGGCAACCACACCCAACGAAAAACATGGCAACATGAAGATGGCAAAGGATCTTGAAGGACTCTATGATGAAGACATTGTTAGCAGCCATGGGACAGAGTTTGTGGCACATGGTTTGCACTTGGAGACGCCTCGCGGATCAGCACTTGTTGATAACCATCCACTCATGGAAAGAGAGATGATTGAGATTGAGGAAGACCTCACACTAGAGTATGAGGTAAGGGCTGATTTTCTGAGGTATGACAGCAGACCGTTATCTTCACATTATCATGTTATGACAGCCAAGAGGATCAGCCTTAAGGCTTATAATTCTCATGAAGAAACTCGTGTTGGACTGACACTTGTTGGAGAGCATGAAGCAATGTGGAAGGAGAAGTTTGAGGTGATTGAAGGCACTCTAAAAGGGTATGTCAGCAGTTCTGATTTTCTGATCTGGAACAGCAGTCCCTCATTTTTGCATAATCAGATGGTGGCAGCCCTTACACATGAGAATGGAAGTGGGATGACTTCTCCTACCGTTGGCACTCCATTGGGAGTCAAACATGAAGATTTGATAGGCCATAGCAGGGAAGAGGCAAATAAGATTCAAAGCATGTGGCACATGAGGAATGAGCTTTGTATGGTGGCTAAGCAAATGGAGCAATCAGGTTTGAGGTATGATTTAGAATGCCTTAAGTATTTGCGTAGCTTGCTTCATGAGGGTGTAGTGTCACCTCTTTTGGAGGGCCATTTGAAGGCTCACAACATACACTTGAATGGCATGATGGAGCACACACTTAGTGGAGCAGCCACTAGTATCATGCCTTCATTATGAAGATGGAGAGATGGGTGATTCAGATTTGGTCGAGTCTTTGGTCATTCATGGAGAATTTGAGAAGTCTACTTGCGACGAGATACAATCCCATCACATTGACAAACTCTTTGGTGAAGCATGAGGCTGTCCCACTTTTGGGACTTATGGTACACGTCATGGATGCATTTGCTTTTGATTGGCACACATTGGAAGGAATGAAGTTTCAGCTGATCTATGAACCTAGGTATGGAGATATTGTTATAATACTTAGCTTTGAGTTCGCATTTCAATTGGATTATGGTGCATGGTATGAATGTGAGCATGAGGACATTGATGTTCCAATTCAAGGGTCTCTACTTCATGTCTTGATGAGAGACAATTGTTCGACTTTGTTATACATGGATTCCCTTAGAAGTACTTGGGGAACAACAACTGTTTGGGTGATTTGGAGGGATATGGATAATCTCTTTATCATTGGAGGTTGGCATAACGATGAGACACTATCATCATATGGCGTTAGAGGCACTTCTTGCATTATCATAGGTCAGATTTTCAGATTTAGGGGTACTGTTTTGACCTACATTAGCAACCTATAATGGGCTAATATGCTTTTTCATGTGCCTATGATGGGTGTTTTGCACATCCATGGGAGATCATTTGGAGTTGGGAAGTTGGTGCGGATAGCCCTTTGAGATACATCTATATCCTCATATTTATAGGATGTGATAGTGTGATGATTTGAAATCCTGGTATTGGTATGTTTGGTACACTATCTCATTGGGATCATGATGAGTTGCCTCACAACTATTGGTTTGATATTGTTTATATCAGAGTGGAGTAGTGGAAGACTTGGTGCAAGTGGACATGCCTCAGGGATTGTATCTTTCGCCACTTGTTGATGGACTTAGCACGCATGGACACAGGCGTGCAATTGCTTGAGGGCAAGCAATTGCGGGAAGGGAGGACTGTCATGTCCCCAACTTAACTTGGCCCAATATTTGAATCTTGGCGGGAAAATAGTGTTTCTTAACACTAAATTTGAATTTATTATATTTAAAATATTATTATATAGTATAATAATAATAATTTTTAGATAATAATAATAAATATTTTATATGGCTTTAGTCGACCCATTTGGGAAGGCATAATACACTGGTATTTATATGTGAATGCTGGGAGTTGGAGATTATCACAGTTGGATGAATCAGTCTAATGGTTGGCTAGAGACGAAATCCTCTGCTAAACCAGCGCCAGGTGAGACGAAACCCTCACCGAGTGTTTGTGATTCCCAATTAGCAACACATTGTATATTGTTCCTAACTCCATCTCCTTTTCATGCTAGTTTGAATTGATCTATGGAGGCAACTACAGTAGGGGAGAAATGATAAAGGTGGTGAAGCCTTTGGCTCGCACCACAGGCTGCAATTACCTTTCCGCCTATAGCATGAGAGTTCAGAGCAAAAGCAAATATCATTTGGAGGTTCTAGGTGCGTGTTCTTGCAATCTTGTGCTTATCGTGGAGGTGCCACTTTTAAGGCGTTGACCTGTTCAAACATGTCACACCATCATCATTAGTGTTAGGGCTTCATGGATCGGGTGTTCAAGACTTTGAAGTTAGTGACATATCCACATTTATGCGAATCAACAATTGCCTTGTCCTCAGCGGGCAAGTATAAAATTGTTCCATACATTTTGTTGGTCGCCTAGCTTGGTCAACTCGGGCTATCCCTTATTGTTACAATGGATAAAGTTGGGTTCGATTTTCTCAGTTACCTTTGTGAATAGTCATACTCCTATGAGTTTATGTTGGTCTGAATATTATTTCTCAGTTATCCATATGAAATCTGCCATTGTTGCTGTGAGACTATTCAACTGTTTGGAATAGATTTGAGTGCAATATCCATCTCTTTTATCATTTCCTCTTGCTGTGCTATGTGTTATTACTGTGAGCCCATTTATATGATTGGAATTTAACCAGATCTGAGTGGAAGTGTCCTACATATCTTATGTGTAACATTTTGTGCGGAGTATGCATTGTTTCCGATCTGAATGAATAATTTCTTGATATACATATCAGTTATCTTTCCTTGACTTCTTCGTGGCTAGTGTGATTCAATTGGAGTCAACATCTTACACACTAGGTTGAATTGCCTCTAGACTTGGATCCAGGGCTTATAATTGCATTAAAATCTCCACCAAGAATCTAGTTTTCTCTCAAATATTGCCTCCTAAAATCCCTTGATTCTTCCCATAGCTTAAATCTATTGTTCTCCATGCTAGTTCCCAAAATATTGGATTTAATGGCATTAAATTTCTCTTGCATTCCCTCAAGCCTCACATGAATGAACCTTTAGGAGGAAGTTACAATTGAGCCTATAAAATTGTCATCATCCCAAGTAAAAACATTCCACTTGTTGTGTTCTTTGTTGCAATTACCACACCATTACACTTTCTCTAGATTTTTTATTTGGTCTCAATTATCGTAGTACTATTTACGTTTCCTTTAACTAGACAACATTGAGACTATATTCCTCTACTAACTGCTTCACAAAGTGGCTTTTGATAGGGAAATTTAGGCCTTTGACATTCAAACTAATACATCTCATATCTTCTTGGTGGGTGGGACATCCCTACCACCTTGGCAAAATTCAGTTATTGGTGTTTGAGTACCATTTTCTATATCCTCTTTGGCTCTCACCTTAGCCTTACTAGCCTTTGTTTTCCTCACTTTAGTTCTTCCTCCACTGAGGTTAGTAGTAGGCAGGCAAGAGTTGGTAGTGGGGGCCTTTGTACAGTTTCTTCTCCCCTTCCTACAAGCTATGCATGCTTCTCTTTGATTCTTGCCAATTTTTCATGTGTGTCTCTAACTACCACTCTTCACTATCTTGATCCTCCTCAATATCCATGTTCTTATCCCTATCATCTATCATATTTCCTATTCTTGTCCTCATTCTTATGCTCCAATTCTTTGTTTTGACTCTCCAACAAGGGATGTTTAGATTTTGCATCCTAAGGTACTTATTACCATTCAAAGCCGTATCTACTTCTTTGCCCCTAGTATGTTGGGTTTCACCATTGCTTAACTTGTCAAATCTTCTTTGTTTGGTGCTTTAGCCTTATTTTTCCATTTTCCACATTTCTTTGTTGTGTGCCCTATTTGCCAACAAGTGAAGTGTTATTCATAATCTATCTCTTGAGTTTAGGTTCCCACGGAGGAACAAATTAGAGCTTGCTTTATTGCATTGTTGAGTTTAATATTTAGGTATGTTCTTGTGTTAGAGGCCATTTCTTTGGTGCTGGTTGAGCTTGAGTTGAACACATACTTTCTTAGCAAATCGCCAATAATTTTCAGAATATTTTAAGACCAACATTTTGAGTAAGAACATCTTTGCAATTAGTTCTTATTTTGGATTAAATCTTAGGGACGACTTTTTTATATGCATATCGACATTCCCCATAAACCAAAGACCATCTTTAGAATTTTTTTGCTATCTGGCAATCTGCCTTAGATTGGAAAATAATCTACAAATCCCCTAACAGTAGAAAGCTATTTTTTGGCTAGGAGCAGTCTCATTGTGGTTTTTCCATCCAAGTGTTGATGTGTTCTATCAATGGCTATATTCTTATGAATTTGGTGATCATAGTTGTGTTCTTGAGTTCTTCAATTGATAGATCAAGCAAAATTCCTAGAATGAACATAGAAAAGCTAGGAAAGCAGCTCCGGGTACTGCTGTTTCTTCAAAAGATTTCATTCCTTTAGTCTCCCACATCACAGTTCGAGTTTCCTTCTTCACGGCGGTCTAATCATGGTACGCAGAAAGCTTCTTCCAAAATTGTTGCATTTATCCCAGATTCATTGTCCGGGTACGCTTTCTACCTTCATAATTGTCTTAGCATTGGGATAGCTCCACTTTGGTCCTATCTCGCCCCACCCTACTAGTTGTATTTTGAATTCTAAGTATGACCGTTGATACCCAACCTAATAGTCCCACGCCCAATGAAGGTGCAATCACTTATATGCATGGACAAGGGTGGACACTTCACTCCCTGAAGATAGATTTTAAGTGTAGTGCCAAGAGAAGGGCAAGTGCCAAGTGATGTGCAATATTTATTGTATGGCTAAGCCCAGCAATACCAAACCCGGGGGAAAAAAACTGGTGAATCATCTTACCCAGATCTGAAATGGCAACATAGAAATATGACATTTGTTATGTGTACAATTGTGGTTAGTGTTCTGAAAGTGAGATAAGTAGCTTTTACATGGTAAACTTTGTTCTATTAATATATTCCCCCAAGATTTTAAGTACTGTTATTTTAGGAGTAACACACCCTTAAATACTTGCTAAAGCCTAAAATTTATGCTAAGTGATTTTTAATATGGAACTGATATTTTCTGTATCATTTCATTCATTTGTGGTACATTTTTTCCCTGCTAGAAACTATACAAAATCTTATATTGTGACAAGAACCTTCAATATTCTTGTTATGACCCAATCAATTTTTATCTTTTAATATCTGTCACAGCTTACATGTTCATGCAATATTATCGATGGATTATTTCTTATTAAATACTGCCATTATGTAGTAATACATTCATTATTGCAAATGCAATAGAACTTTTGTATGCCGCATCTCCCCTTCAAACAATTATTTGAAAGATGAATTGTATATGCTTATGCAATTTATGAACCTTGAATTTCATTGAAAATTATTTTTTGTGTAAAAAATATCAAGTGGAGAGCAAAGGGTCAAACTGCTTTTAAAGGCTGGAGAAAGCAATGGTGCTGATCCATTGTTCTTTGGATATCAGAGAGCATTCAGTGTGGTGCTGCAAGATTATCTAAGCCTTGTTTCTCACTACATTAGCCTGTTTTCGAATTGATGCAGTTAATTGTTTTGACTACCTATTTGATTTAGCTTATGGTAGGATTTTACACATCATAGTTGCATTTATGAATATTCTAGGTCTGTTCGCTTTGGATTCTTCTGATTGATGTAAGAGGCTTAAAGAGCTCTATCTAGTGGTTCTCTTTAGTATGAAATTTATGTGTTCAATTTGATTAATGTAAATTGAAGCATTTCTTTTTGTCCCAGGTCAGGATTCATAAGTTTTTAGAAAAGACGAAGAAAAAACACAAACGAAGTAAAGAGGTTAATGGAGAGGAACAAGAAATTGTAACTAAGGAACATGAAGTGCTTCGGAAACAAGTTACAAACATGATGAAAATGCAGAAAGCACGACAAGTAAACTGGATTTTAAAAAAGGAGGAGGATTCACAACCTTGGGATGCTACTATGCATGCCAAGGTAAGAATTTCATGTCTAAGTCTGGCATGGTATGGCATTTATAACTTATTTGGTTTCTCTGTCTGAAGTAACTTCTGTTGTGTATTTTCTAGGTGGGTAGTCGTTTGCTTGAGCTCCTGTTAGAAACAGCCTTCATACAGCCTCCTACTGACCAGTCCTCGGAAGGGCCACAAGATATTCGACCTGCATTTAAACATACAATGAGAAGAGTTACAATTGGGTAGTAAGATCTTTTTTATTTGTGAATCTTGAGCTTATTACTCTTTACTTTGTCAAATTGAGGAGTGCATTTCATTGTGCATAATTATTTCTGATCCAAAGCATTTCAATTTTTTTTCACATCCAGGAACACATTTAGGAATGTTGGTGTTATAGAATGTGACCCACTAGTGAGGAGGGGACTGGATAAAACGGTATACTAAAATCTTTCCATGTAATAGACACACATAATTCTGTTTGTGTTTGTTTAATAAAATTGGAAGTGTTTGCATGTATTGCTTTTGTGATTAGTTCTTGAATTATGATAGGTTTGCATGGTATGAGCTCTTAAGGTATCCATTTAAAGTGCTAGGCTAAAATTTGAGAAGGGAAGGATTGGAATATATTACCAATTTTTTTTGGCTTTGCATTACTATAATTTTTTGGCTTTGCATTAATAAGAAGAGCTTATATGTGTTTACAGGCAAGGCACATAGTGATGCCTTACATGCCAATGTTAGTTACACCTCGTCCTTGGAAAGGGTATGATTTTTAGTTTTGCACAAGTTTATGTTGATATGGTTTCTATCTACTTTCCTAATCAAGTATTTTTTAGCAATTGTTCTGGTTCCAATTTAAATGTATAATATCTGAGCCTCTTGGATGCCTTTGCAAGCAGAGCTAGGTGTTTCTTAAGCATTATAGTTATAATGTAAAATTTAAATCATAAACTTGGAACATCTTAGGTGTAATTAAAGGATTAGTGTCCTTTAAATTTTAGAAAACAAGTTAACTAGGAAAATAACTGTCTTTACATTAAAAATTCATGCATGGAAGAGATCAATCGTAGTTAAAAATAAGTTATCCAACAAGTTTGACATAGAGAACCTTAGGCATTTTCATGATATAATTACTTTCTTAAGAAGATGTGGTCAGCCAATTAAGTTCCATCATCTTTAAAAGCTTGGTCGTTTGTGTAGATTATCCATTTTCATTGCAAATATTTTAGCATTGTTTCTTAAGCTTCAAGATAGGATTGTGTTTCTAATTTCAATTTTCTTGCTTTTGACCAAGTAGTTGAGAACTTATATGAATTTTGAATTTTGTACTCAAAACTTTTTTGTCAGGGAGCATGTTATTGAAGTATTTCACTTTAAACTGTTGTAGGTACGAAATGGGAGGCTATATTTTTTTGCCTTCATCTGTTATGCGTGTGCATGGGGCTAAACAACAAAGAGAAGCAATCAAGAATGTTCCAATTGAGCAGATAAAAGAAGTGTACAAGGTATGGTTTATTCATTATCATTGCAAGACTCAAAAATCACACTTTTGCATTGAATGTAAGATAAGCAATTTCGACTCACTGGTTTGCACGAGAAGTGTTTTCAACCTATGTCATGAGTTTCTCTTTTTTACATTAAAATAGCATCTGCATGCAGGTGGGTGAGGACAATATTGTCTTTTGGAGCTTAATTAAGTATTTTTTTGTTATAAGGTGTCTAAGTCATTATGCATTAATTATTTGCAGACTAAGGATTTTCTATTTTTGTTTGCTTTGCAGGCATTAAATGTACTTGGGTTAACAAAATGGAGAGTGAATAAGAGAGTTCTTCATGTCATAGATACAATTTGGGCAGAAGGAGGTCGCCTTGCAGACTTGGTTGACCGTGAGGATGTATGTTGATCTTCATATTTTTAGTGTTTGTAACAATGCTTTGAAAGGTTTTAAGACATTTTTTTAATCAACTAGTGATCAGAAGCTGGAGATTATACTATATTGAATATACAAATTTCAGTTTTTGTGATTCAAATTATTTATTTTTTTTTGCCAAATGTCACAATTGAGATGTTAAATTTTTATCAATAATTTTGTATTTGCAGATGCCCATACCTGAGAAGCCAGATACAGAAGAGGAAAGTGAAATTAAAAGGTGGAAATTGAATTTAAAAAGGGCAAAGAAGACAAATGTGGAAAGACACTCTCAGCGCTGTGACATAGAAATGAAACTTTCTGTAAGAGAGTTCTTGACTCTTCTAGGTTTAGAATTTTTATTTTAGGCATCGATAAAAAATATTATTGTATAGATTCTAGTGTGCTGATGCAAATTATTATTCCTTTATGATACAACAGGTGGCAAGAAGCATGAAGAATGAAGAATGCTTTTACTATCCACATAATTTAGATTTTCGAGGCCGAGCTTATCCAATGCATCCACATTTAAATCATCTAGGTTCAGATTTGTGTCGGGGAATTCTGGAATTTGCTGAGGGTCGACCGTTAGGCAATAGAGGGATTTACTGGCTAAAGATACATTTGGCAAATTTATTGGGGGGTGGTGTAAACAAATTATCTTATGATGGACGACAAGCATTTGTTGAAGACAACATTGACAATATTATTGACTCGGCAGAGAGGCCACTTGAAGGTAAACGTTGGTGGTTGGAAGCCGAAGATCCCTTCCAGTGCCTTTCAGCTTGTATGTATCTTTCAGATGCACTGAAGAGCTCTTGTCCAGAGAGTCTTGTTTGTCATATGCCTGTTCATCAGGTGAATATTTGAATATAATTCTGAGTTGTAAAGGCTAGTTTTTTAATTTCTAGGCTTTAATAATATTTCTCATTTCTCCAATTTGTATTTTGTTCAATCACAAACAGATTACAGAGTGTTCAAAATTCTTTCTTTCAATACTATATTGCATGTTTTCATATTTTAATTGACAGTGACTGGTGGGCTTCTTTTCAGGATGGTTCCTGCAATGGTTTACAACATTATGCGGCCTTGGGAAGAGACAAGGTGATGATGGCCCCTTTATTTACAACTGGGTTTCTTTCATCTTCCTGCACCCAGTCATACTGATGCTTGAATATTTACATGCTCAACAAGCTTGTTCGAGGAATTTGATATGTAGGATGTAAACAATAAAAATAAAACAATTATGTCATTGCTAACAAAGAGGACAGGTTACACAATATGAGCCATATCAGCAAAAAGAGTAGACTGCATTTATAGCCCATAACCAACAGGACAAATGATAGATCAACAAGGCTTAACTACAAACAACATCGGGAATCACCAAAGAAAATATCAGTCCTAGAAGCAGCAAAATATCATACCCCAAGTTATATATTGTTCATAGTAACAATGGCCAGCCAAAAAAAAATATTTAAACATCATCAAAGTTGGGAATCATGAAGAGTCTTCAACTATTGTAACACCATCAGAGAACTAAGTATGAAGTTCTTGCTCATTAGCATCCACAGGGACTAGAACATTAATAGGCTGGGCAGGAGCTTGCAATCTAACATAAATGTTCTCTGACATATTAGCAACAAGAATAGTGTGTTTGAAACTAGTAATAGGAACAGAATCACAATCCATAAGGTCATCTTTAGTTTCACCGTATCCCATCCAACCACCCTTTTGGTCGATATCTGGCCATCATTCAGCTGAATTATATCAGACTTTTGTAACAGAACTTTGCCATGGCCCTTTAGTTTGCAAATTAATTATAGAAGTCTTCAAAGCCATGGTAACCTGTAAAACAATAGAGAAAAAGGTGAGCTCCCAACAAGAGTTAGTAAAGGTCCTTTTGCTCTAGAACACCTCATCCTTCCTAGCCTTCCACAAATCCCATAGGATTGCAATAGACAGATTAAGCCACACCCTATTAAGGTCTTTGTCGAAGTATTTTACAAAACTAAACAAAATTTTGCACCAAGGAATATTATTTTTGCTATCCAACCCCAACTTATAGTTTCAACAACATTGCACATAGGACAGACATAAGGACTGATATCAACATTAGTCAAAAGAGTACTCACAGCAAACTTTTTAAAAATTAGTCAGCTACCTAAAACAAACTTTCTGGTATTCCAACCAGTTAGATCATAAATGACCAATAATGGACTGTCCGCGTTTAACAGAAAGCAAGAGTTCCCATATGAGGTTAAGTATATAAAAAGTCACATAAGTATTAGTGAACATGTTGTAAATATCTCAACTTTAACTGTATTCCATGCAATATTGCTTAGGATTTCCTTATTAAAAGTCAACTGAATAGGAAAATTCAAACCATACAAGGCTTTTTTAAGAATGGAGTAGGTCTTTTACTGAGTAACAGGAATTTGTAGCTTGTCCTAGGGCTCTACCCATGAAGCCAGAGAACCATTACCAAATATATCCCCAAACTCCTTGCAACCTTTAGTTTCCTAGCCATTAGCAAAACAAATTTTGGTAAGGGCAAGAAGCTTATTATTATAATCTAGAATCCACTAGGTAGATTTGAAATTGGAAAAGGTGCTCCTGTCCCTAGAAAAAGCCCTATGATCTTTATTTAAATAGCCAGTTCTGGTACTGGTTCAGGTTCTGGTTTGGGGGTTCGGTTCCCTGGTTTGGCTAAATTTTTTTTGGGTTTTGGGTTCGTTAGTACAAAACACACACACACACACACACACACACACACACACACACACACATATAGCCTAGAAGCATGAATTAGGATTAGAATATCGCATAACATCATATAAACAACAAAACCACCATAAACTTGAATGCTTATAAATATTGATAAACATTGAGAATTTGTAACATTGTTTAAAAAATTAGAATGAACAAAAAAATTACATAATGACACAGTAGGCTGCATAGGCACCTGATGTTTAAGTTCATCCCATCCCTATTACTCTCGGCTCACATAACCATTACATTCTCCAATTTCAGCTCATATACAGGTGGAAACCCACTTTTGGCATAACAAATGACAGACTCTCTAAATCGAGGAACACTTGCCTTGTTCTTGGAGTTGCAAGATTCGAGTGAACCAAAACGTTTTTTGCTGGGCAAAACAAAAATGTGAGCAACTTGGTAAATTCCTCTTTGTTACAATCCACCTTAGTGATATCCCCATTGGTGATCTCCAAATGGCATCTTCTGTTTCTTACATCAAACGAGCACTCAATGTCAATGTTAGGATAGTGAGCATCAATAACGCCACAACTGATGGTCTTTGTAATTTTGTTTTCTTCTTCACTACAAAGACTTCAAGGGCCTCTAATACAACCAAAGTTGCATCTTCCTTATCAACTTTTGCACCTCCGCCAAAAATTGTAGATATGTCACCTCTCAAAATTCTCAATTGTATGTCGTTGGAGGGATGCAGGTGCTTCACCCACTCTACTAAACCGTATACCCGCCTCCTCATTGACCGATGCATCCGGTCACATATGAGATGTGTGGCCCAGCAGAAAAATGATTGATCACGTCATACAAACCTTTCCTCAGTGGCGGGTTGTGCCTCAACATAACTGATGCAATGCTCAACAAACCGGGCCTGGATCCGGCCTCTCGGGCAGTGAACCCGGTAACACAGATCTTTAATTAAAAAATGCTTAAAAGACGCCCAAGCTCTCTAAATGCTACAAAAAATAGAGGAACTATCAAGCTTGATATTTTTTTACCAAACATGATGTCATGGAGGTGAAGGCCCTTCCATGGTTTATTTTTCTTTGGTGAGACAAGATGGATATTGTTCGTTATTAGGATTTTCCATTGCTCAGAGTCCATCCAAGGCCAGTCCAGTACCTTGAAATTTGAGATCTTTTAAACCCAATCCCCCCAGTTTCTCCCAAAGACAACACCACTTCCAATTGATAGCGGGCCTTTTTCTATTACCCTTCTTTGAAGCATCTCAACATGGGAGCTACCAAAAATCCAAGCATAGGTATAACAAATATTGAAAGAGGAAAGAACCTTTTGACAAACCTGGTCTGTACTTGCTAGATATAGCAAATTTTCCTGCCATTTGGTGTTCTTATTCTCAATTTTATGTTAAGAGAGAGTTCCATAGAAAAACAAATACCAAGATATTGGACAATTCTGCTAGGTCCCTTGCAATCCCAGTCAATATTTTTAAACCAATATGTCAATTTATTGAAAGAAATCTTATTGTAAGGGGTCAAACAATATATATTAAGCCTTCCTAACAGATTATTGAAATTGTTTTCTTCAAAAGTAGGAAACAAGGTAGTGTCATCAGCAAATTGAATGTTCAACATTACATTATTGTTGAGCAAAACAAGACCCTAATAGGAGGACTAATAGGAGGACCAACATTAGAGCATCTGAGGATATAGTGCAAGGCTTTAAAGAGATGCAATCACAAAAACGGTAGTTTCCAGAGAGCAGCTCTGTCTGATAGATTTATGCAGAATAAATGGCTCAGTTAATTTTCCATTGGCCTCCACCTATGTAGAAGTATCTTTGAAAATAGTTTCCACCATCTTACATAATTTATTAGGAAAACTAATTGCATGTAGAATCGTCATGATAAAAGGTCATTAAATCTTACCATATACTCAAAATCTAAAATGGCATACAAACATTTTGATCAGACCTCTAAATCCAATCCATACCATCATGTTTGGAGATAAGATTTTCAAGAATATACCCTCCTTTGATAAATCTAGTCTGAGTAGGGAAAATAATCTTTGGCAAAATAGTCCTTAGCCTGATGGTTAATGCTTTGGCCATGATTTTGTGTGACATATTAAAAAGAGTAATGTTCCTCCAATTCCTAATCAATGTTCTATCAGCATCTTTAGGAAGTAACTTAATTACACCTTTGTTCGTTTCACTCCCCAAGGTTCCTCCCCTTATGGCCTTTCATAAACTCCAAGCAATTCTGGAACAGTTCAATTCAATTTGCTTTTATAAAGTTCAATTGATAGTCCATCCTACCTAGGTGATTTTATATTTTTTAAGGATTTCATTAATGCAAATTTCATCCATAGAAAAGTCTTTATCTAATCCAATTGCATCTCTTTTGATAATTTTGTTTGGTATAGCTTTCCAGCAAATCTCTCTAGCCTTTCAATTTGTCATATCATATTTAAAGGAAAAGAGATCCTGGAACGTCCCACCCTGATTTTCTATGCAATTTTTTGTTAAAATCACCACCTCTTGAGCACAGGTATTTCGTCATACAGTTATCATATTGCTGTTCAGGATTTGTTTCAGTTTGAGCTTAATATTTGACAAATAACTAATGAAGTACTTTCAGTTCCAATGGATTTCCACCATTCCATTACAATGAGTGCAAAATGAATGTCAAGCACAGAATGATATATATACTAGGAATATTTAAAATATAATATTCATTTCCAGAAATTAAGCATTTCAAACTTTTCCCTTGCAATATTATAACTGGAAATTAACAATGAAATATTCCTGATCTGAAATTCCAAAGAAATATTTTAATATTGTTATTCCCTCATACAATAAGGCACCCTTTTTTTTTCCTGTATGGCATCACCCTCCATTCATACAGCTCATGAACTTGAAGTGGTGGCAATGCTAAAAGTTTAGGACTATATTAGTCGCCCCTTCCTTGTTGACTGGTCAAGACTTCCATGTCACCTTGCAAGAACTGCACTGCAGCTCCCATAATGGTTTCTTTTCATTCTAAAGGGCTGCAATACTAGGAGCTGCTATAGATAAACCAATCGCTTTTTTTTGAATGAAGCACTACCACCCAAAGAAGATTTCGGCTCCTTCAAATTTATCATGCTGATTATATAAGAAGACTTCTATTGACCTTGCTGACCAGTAATTTCTTCCATCTCACCCACCTTAGACTCCTTGATTGGTACGGCTCTTACCAAGGAAGATTGCGGTTAGTATTTGGGATAGTTGTTGACTGTTGAGACTATATCCTCCACGTCGCCCACCAAGAAAACCTCCTTGATACGACAAAGTTAATAAAAGAAGACCCTTGTATATAAGCACACTAAGCTATGCAACTCAGTCAAGGGACAACTTTCAAAGCAATTAGGCAGCAATTCCAAGACAAGACTCACCTCATTAATCTTGCGATGGATTTAGATATTTTCTCATTCTTAACCTGCTGCGATCATATAAAGACTTCATTAATGCATTAAAACTGCCTTAACCTTGTACGGCAGAATAGAATAAATGGGCCCATGAATAATAAAATACATGTGCTCATTCCAGTAGACAATTAAAAAACTTTCACTTGGAAGATATCACCAATAAACCTCAGATTTAAACCTCTGAAATTTGTCTTAGAAATAAGACTTAACAAATTTCTAAAACTACAATTGATAAATTCATGTGTGAAACTTGGATGGCTCCACCTACAAAGGATTTGGGTTTGTTGGAGATTGTTGGATGCTGTGGATGTGTTGCTGATATGTGGTTGTCATTGATGTCAACACTATTAGCATTTGGTGTATCAGCTGCTGTATATGTTGAGGATATTGAAAAAATTATAAGAAAAAGTGTTCTAGGTTCCTAGTGGAACTATGCAAGTCATGAAGGCATTTTTTTTTGTACGTAAAAGATTAGTTGATGTGGATTAAAGGGTTTATTTTTGAGTATGTCTAGATCATCTACCGGAAGTTTCAGAGGTCCGTGTGAAGTTCTGTGTGAGTTATGGTCTGACAGTGTTTTGCTGGTCTCTATTAGTGTTCCTGAATGAAGATTGTGTGATTCTGGTTATCTCAGTTGTTGCAGATGCTTCTTTGTTGTTTCTTGGTGTTCTTAGATGTCTCTAGTTCATTCTCTATCTTTGTGGTACGTCCACTTGATCCGGTGAGCTCGTGATTGAAGATCTTTTCTTGCGCATGTTTGGTTTTTTATCTTCCTGGCTGACATGTTGATGATAGCGTGTTGTGGATGTTTGAGGCGAAATTAATTAAAGAATTTTTGTGTTGGAGATATTAATTTGGGTCTCCACTATGCTGTGGCCGACCTTGGTGGGTTCGCATTAAAAATTTAGCTATTAATCTGGGCTGACATTGCAAACATATTTTATTTTCTTGGCCGACGAAGTTGTGATGGAATCTCATATAGTGGATATATAAGGGCGATTAGTTCATTGATGATGATGATGCTTTGTGTGCTCCTATGTGCGTATGTGCAAATATCATTACTGAGCAGTGTAACGACCGTTCCCTTGCGTAAATTGAAAATTTCCAATTCTCATTTTAAACATGTAAAGGTAACAAGTAACAAAGACAATACAATAAATTTTTTACTTTCTTTATTAATAAATATGTACAAGTTACGATATGTTTCCACATGAATTTCATTTTCATTGCAAATATAAATCAGAGTTCAAAAGTAATACAGTTACATACATAGCTCGTAAGCTTTTGCACAAATAGAAGTAAGAAGGTCCAGGAGTCCGTCCTTTCAAATCTTGGTACATCAGCCGCTTGCTGTGGAGGAGAAACATCACTAGGGCGCTTTTCCACCAACCACGGACTTATAATGCGGTCCCCCGCACACCTATCGTTAGATAGATGGCCTTCCCTTCGAAGAAGAGATTGGTAGGGTATCCTTTAACGATTACCAACTGAGCATAGTGCTGCTTCCTACACAACTAGAACCTTGCTATTTCACAATCTCGAACTAGTACTAGGATCACAATGAACTGACAGTGTAGTCTCAACTAACTCACATCTAAGTGGAAGTCGTACATTTCACTACATTGGCCAAAGTATTCTCATTCAGTACTTCGAATGAAGGTCATCTATCATAAACACTACTCAGGGCCGATTTGACTTTGGGCTTCCTTACTCTATGCGTAGGCTATGTCCTTCAATGGGTTCAACTTACCGCAGACTTCCTACCTCAAACAATCTACTAAGAAATGAGCCAATGAACAAGTATCTAGTATCCTAACTCCTGATTCCGGAAATTTTATCCTAGGAGTGAAGCTTGTCAGAGTTAACCTAATAACATAAGCTAAGGATCATACTTGGTTTGACATCATTTCGTTCCTAATAGATATTAATTACTCTACGTATTCTCCATATACGAAGATCATACAAAATTGTAAAGCCAAGCAAATGCACATAAAAATCCTTCATAGCATAATGCATATTAAGTTAAGCTATCTTTAAACTTCCTAAACAATTGATTCCCTTCTAAAAACCCTTTTATACATAAGTCCTTGTAACCTATCATTAAAATATATTGATTTCCCAAGCATTTACCCTTAATTGCATTGGTTTCCCTCATTCATTTGCTCTTCAACTACAATGAAATCTTTCACGCATTTATTCTTTATGAAAGCTCATCAAAACAATATTAACTTGCTATGAACTATATGCATATAACATGCTAATTGCAACCAGCAAACTCAAGAATATAAGTGAACAGCATTCAAGCAAAAATTACTAATTAGATAACATGCTTGTTATATTAAGCTTCTCTCCCAACACTGTTTTGTCAACAACTTCCAGAATTCCCAACTGAAGATGGCAGTTTGCAGATTATCTCTCTTTCAATATAGACAACTTTTTCCAAAACACTCTTCCTAAGTAACACTTCTCTAATAGAAATTGCTATTTCACTCTTCCTAAAAGGTATTTTAGCAACAATCTATTATTTGCAGCTGTTAAAGGCTTCTAGTTCTCACATTCTCAGTAATATGATGAAATGCAGCAATAGCAAACTCACAACAGCTAGAAACTAAATAAGATAGCTCTCAAATTCGCCAAAGATAAATTGCACAAGGATATCTTTCAATGGATGGCTGGGCAAGTATTTATAGGTCCGTATTTGCAACTGTTTCCTCCATTTTGGGCATGTAGAATGACAACCAGGCACATAAACTTAGTTAAACGTCACTTGGCAGGTAACTAAACCCTAAGTCACCTTACAAAGGAGTGAATTGACCTCCATGGAGCCAGCAAACACAAAAAATTTCAACTCAAAACTTAGAAATCGCCACCTACAGGAAACATGTTTTTGCCAGGCGCATAAAAATGAATGACTCACTTTGCTGCGTTTTTGGTCAAGTCTCAGCTTGTTACAGCACAAAAACTTGGTTGGCATTCCTTATTTTCCAGTTTTGAAAGCTTCCTCCATTTTTGCTGCGTTGAAGCTTTCTTCATTTCCACGTGAAAACTCTTTGCTGAGTTTTGTTTAATTTTCGAATGTTCTCATCAAATATTTGTCTCATAGAAAAGTTCGATACTTTTATGAAGTTCTATATTTTCCTTAAAACTAGCGGCTACATTTTTTAAATATTCCTCTCCAATAGACTTTGCATATATTAAAAGATTTAATTCTTTTAACTTTATTATTTGGAGTTCAATATTTATTCATTTAAATATTTACAAATATTTCCACTTTGGAGTTTATAAATATTTACACTTTGGAGTTTATAAATTTTTACTCTTTAAATATTTAATCATATATAATTACTCCAAGTTTTAAAGTATTGTAATTCCCTTATTTACTTTATTATATAATATTATTAGTCCTTTTAAATACATTAAACATATAAATATTTAAATACCCAAGTATTTTAAATATATATATTTTAATATAACTATAATAATATTATATATAATCATTAATAAATAATTAAATATATATTTAACAAATATATCAATATATCGTGAGCCAGTCAGCAACCCAATATATAAATAAATAAATATATATATATATTTTACGTAAAGTCAGCAGGGAATAATAATATAATATTATTAATATCCACATAATCGAAAATTCACAAATAGATACATAGATAAACATCATTTATAAATGCATATAGAAGTAAACACGTCTCTTAACGCAAACACCTAAGCCTATGGATGACTTATCTATTACCCACACAAACTGACTAAGCTTACTCAGTCTAAGGAACGTGTGTGTATGCTCAGATGGTTCTCGTTACTGTTTACCCAACCAAGCTCCTCCCTGAGTGATATCTCTGCTTTGCCTGGAGGAATGATCCTCTTTCCTGCACATCATGATACGACGACGAAAGTCATATGCTCAAAGCGGTTTACATAAAACATCTCAAAAGTTAGAATAAACATTATTCCATAACTTATATGCAACATTTATTCAAAGTTACATCAATAGAATTATCAGACAAATGAGACAATCACTTGATAACAAGAACAACATGTTTTATTCATCTAAAGGATTCAATCATTACAATGCATTTCCCCATGCAGTAGTAGCTATACAATCGGGGTGTAACAAGCAGAGTGTGAAGAAGATTGTGCAAAGTGTGAAGAAGTGTTGAGCTTAATTGGAACTGTAATCAGACTTGAGTAGAAGCTATTTTCTTAGTTCATACCCTCCAAATTTTTAATCCAACTTTGTTGGGCAGTGAGCCCCTTTTGTAATTGGAGCTCTAGGCAGTGTGCCTGAATGCATGTGCATTCCCCTTATTGTTTTTCATTATACTTTTAGCAGGGTATAATCTTGTGGACTAACATCCACCGTGGTTTTTCCCCTAATAGGGTTTCCACATAAAAATATTGGTGTTCTTGGTCTCTCTGATGTGTTAATTGCTTATGGTTAATTGTTCATTCATTAGATATGAGATTAAGGATAAGTTAAGTTAGAAAAAGTTTAAGTTTATGTGACAACTGATTCACCCCCCCCCCTCTCAGTTGTCTGTCCTTGTTTTGCCAACAAGGTTTTCGTCCAATTTTTGTGTTAAGGTGCTACTCCTTTCTTCATGACTTCTTTGCAATCACAATTTCATAGGTGTAGGAACATATGGTGTTTTAATACCAAATTAAAATCACAAGAGACAAATGAGCAATGAGCAATTGTATTATTGTGAGGCAATATATACAATAGAATAATTAGTTATTGTTATAACTCATAGTTGAAAAACTTGGACTTGGCAATAATTTGGTAACCTATATAAATAAAAAACACACATATATACTAAATTTGTAGAACATATTACTGATTTCCATCATATATAAATGAAAATTTATATTATAGACCAAAATTCAAGTACAACCTCTAAACATATTTAATTTTAAGTTTTGGTATCAACGAAAATTATAAATCATAAATTTCATCTACGACTGATGCTTAAAAAAGTTTGTTGCTGGTGTGTGGGTGTTGCTGAAGTAGATGGTACAATTGCAATCTCCTCAATAGGTGCTTCATCCATGGTGATAGGATCAAGTTGTGTATTTGAGGAAACCGCCTCTGTTGGGTGACCAACCTCGTCTTTTGTCTCTTCATATGTTACCACTTCCGCTTCCCATTCAATTGCTTCCCTTTCCAAATCAGCAAACTCATTATTAGTTAACAATGGATCCACATCAACATCATCAGGCTTAGCAATCCATTTTGAATATGGATCAATGCCATCAAGGTCAAGTGCGTCATGCGAACCCTACCCTTGTACCTTCTTTTCATGCAAACGAAGGTTGCACCTCACAAAGTCAAGGTCATTCAAGTGCTTTTGAGTCAACCTATTGTGCTTCTTTGCGTGAATGGCCTCAAACACACTCTAGTTGCACTCACAACCGAAAGCACTACAAGGCTGAGATAAAATACGGATGACAAGCTTTTCAAGATTAGGCATTATGACACCATAATCTTCCCACCACAAATATACAAGGATAACAATTGCCATTTATAATTTAGTGAGGATTTTAATAAACTTAAAAATTAAAATAAATGGTAAAATAAAATTAAGCATGTTTTTTAACTTGGCTGTAGAGTATCTCTCCTACGAACGCACAAATTTGAAGAAAACAATGGCCTTTAGGACTTCTTATAACTCTACATCTCATCAAGCATGAGGTCTCGAAGGTTAACATCAACAACCAATCTCTCAATACATGTGTTGAGGCCAACAAGAACCTCTACATTTGCTTTGAAAGTAGAGGAGAAATAAAACTTGGGGTTCAATAGTAGGCTACAACATGAATATGTTGGTGGAGTTGTCAGTTCCACCTCCAATCAATTATGCGCCATATGGATTCATATAGATACCCCATAGGGATTTGATCCCCATCCACCAATCGTAGAATCCTAACCAATGGTTTTGACACCTAGATATAAAAAATTAGCAAAATATCAAAAAATTAAAAATAAATCATCAATTGAAGTTTGAAATCTTACATTGTTCTCGTCCATGACTTTGGCAAATCTATTGTAAAAAATGGTCTTCACGACCTTTTGTGCTTTAGCCTTCATACAATAAGGACTCTCCAACTATCATTCACTCACAAACATGCGTTTAAGGTTGTGCAATGTAGCCAATATGCTTTGCAAGGTGAGGAAATTAGTAGCAAAGCGTGTGGCTCTTGATTGCACGAGATCCTTACCATCAATGTGCTCTCTTATAAGATTGAGGACCCATGTGTGGTTGTAAATGTACTTTGTGATATTCCTTCCATCTTCAATCACATTCTTCACCCAACTTAGTTTCCCTATGCCCTCAAGGAGTAATTCAAGATAGTGGGCGACACAAGGGCTCCAAAATAATGTTCGGTGCCTCACCTCTAGAAGTTTACTGGTTGCCACATATGCAACTGCATTATTGGTCACAATTTGAATGACATTTTGCACTCCCACTTCCATCACCACCTCATCCAATATGTTGCTCAAGGTGTATAAAAGTACCAGCTGCATTATTTCATTGGAGGCATCAACTGATTTTAAAAATACCAACTGTCCCCTTGAAGCCTCTAAAAAGTTGATGACTGTCCTATTTCTGCCATCCGTCCACCCATTAGATAAAATGGTGCAGCCTTTCTTTTCCCAATTATTTTTGTTCTACTAGTCAACATGTATTTTGGACCTCATCCTGCAATAATGGTCCACTCAACTCACAACAACTTGGGGCCTTGAATCCCTTACCTACCATGATCAATGCATTGACCAATTGTTCCCAATATGGACTAGAAGCAACATTGAAGGGAATATTATTGTAGTACCGAAATCTTGCACATGCCAACTTTGCCTCGTGCTGCAATTTTCTATTCTATGCAGTACTTTGCAACAAAGGTTGTGCACTAGGAGTGTTACGGGGAACAAAAAAGCTAGAACTATGGCTGCCTACACTTCTTGATCCTTGTATCCGTGGCCCAATGAAAGAAGAGGCCCCTATATTTCCCTGTGACCTAGTAGAACTGAAATCTGGGATTGGGGCTTCCATGCCTTTGCTATTCTCTTTGTTGATGATTACAGCATCGGGTGACTTCTTCCAGCCACGACTTGAGACTATAAATTTAATATAGCCTGAACGGCTATTTAATTTATATGAGATTGATATGTATGAAGGGGCACTTCACTTAAGATATGATTTAATATTTAATTATTGTCAAATAATTAAATGAGGTCGATCCTATTTCTTACGCCACCCCTTGAAGATACATTGATTCACTTTGAAGGCCGACATCATGTTTCAAGGAGACGTGATTCTTGTAGAAGGCTGACATGAAGATTTGAGGAGATGCGTCCTTTCCTTCTCACTCGTATATATCGAAGTTGTTCATTTGTCATTTCATCATTCCATTTCATTCAAGTTCCATTCATTGCATAGTTTGTGAGTTTTCAAGGGCGATATACTTCAAGTGCAGATCGTATATTTGGAGAAAGCTGAGATCTTATTGAGGGAGATTGATATCATCAGCAGAGAGAAGTATTACATCTTTCCTATTGTGGTGATATTGTTTGGCCTCATAATCGGCCTTATTGTAAAAGAGATCATTGTTTTACATTCAATATATAAGTGATATATTGTTGCTGGGTTTTTCTCCCTCAAGTGGAGGGTTTTCCCAGGGTATATGCTGTGTTTATGTGTCTGAATTTGAATTAAAATCTGCTTATCTAATCTGATCCTAAAACTAACACTCTTTTTGTCTGCTTTCCTTTGCTTATATGCTGCAAGGAGTACTTTAGCCTCCCTCTAAAACTCTAGAGTAGCTACTGTACATGGTGTAACTTCTCTGCAAGGGATCCGTGCAAGGTGATATTTGGATTGATTTATGCCATCATTCATAGGCTTAGTGCAATGGATGCAAATAGCCTCTCCTCGCATTCAATCTGATGTCCCATGTTTCTAGCAAGGATCCCTTGGTTTGTCACAGTTCTTCTACCTGCAAAAGCCATATTCATTTAGAAAAATACAAATGAAACCTAGCAAAAGAGAGACAATAAAAAATTAGTAAACTCTTTAAGACATGAATTATAGAAATTACAAAAGAATCGATCAACTTCACTACTAAAAGATAAATCAAATTGAAATTTGAATTATATTTTCTTCTTGGATTGTATATCATCCATTCATAATATGCATTCTAAACTACAGCTCGGGTATATTCTTTTGTTTACATATCTTAGTCTATTTTGAACTCACATTCAAATGATTGGTGGACTCAACTAGTGTTACAAAATGATCTTCAGGTAATTTAGATCATGCGAGGAGCATATATGCAGATGTTCCATTGACCTATAAGCAAAGAAAAGTGGTATTACTTTTGTGTCTTGGGAAATTAGAGATACTTTAATCCCACTAGATGTCAGAGGGGGCAGCATACCTTTCAGCAATATAACCACATTTGTAGAGATGAATAAAAGGATATGTTATGGGGCTGAATATTTGGAGAAGTGGAACTCGCTGGTCAGAAAGAAGTGACAAGAAAACTTTCTCAAAATTCACTTAAAGAAGTGATTGTTAGCATGGGAAAGTCCTGTTTGGAAAAAATAGGTCAGGAGTATAAGAAAATCCCAGGGCAACCCTTTCAAGATAATAATATAATATAAATGGTTTTACTTTTACCAGTTACTTGAAAAAGTGATGTTCAAAAGTGAATTGGTTTTAGGATTCTGCCTCTCAAGGAGACACATCAGATGCCTTCTGGATTTTTTTATAGAAATGCTTGAATGCTGCCATGATCAAGGGCAAGGCAAATCAAAATTTGTTTCATCTTATATTTTGTCTAGTTAGTAACCTTTATTACACAAAGGTATACTTTCCATTAGAAGTTCTTGGAGCAAAGGTATATTCTTTTGTTTACATATCTTACTCTATTTTCAACTCACACTCAAACAATTGATGGACTCAACTTGTGTTACAAAATGATATTCAGGTAATTCAGAATTGCAGATCATGCAAGGAGCATATATGCAGATGTTCCATTCATGGTTCACCTATAAGCTAAGACAAGTGGCATTACTTCTGTGTGTTGAAGACTCGAACTATAAGTCAATGAAACGTCTGAAATGCCCTTGAAATCTGTTGTGAAGGGTTATTAATAATTATAATATGTAGAAACCGGGTACTTTGATGCCTACTAAAAAACTAAGTGTAGACTCACGTAAATCTAAAGGGATCCCACAAATGCAAAAATATTGCAGGGGTGGTGATGTTAGAACTTAGTGGAATGTTATTGTCATGAACATTTTAAAAAATTTAAACACAATAGTATTATCACGTGCAGCAAAAAAATCCCTTTGGTTTTGCATGTCGCATCCCGTTGTGCCCTAGTCACATTGCGTGTTTGTAAATCACGCTGTTAAAGACCTCAAATCACTTTAGAAGATTTAATTCTTAGCATTTTGTCTCTTTTATATTCATTTTCAATGAGTTTTTGTTTGATTTACTTGCCGCCAGTTTTGGTGCCTGAGTACTCACGATTACTGCGAATAATCGGCACATTTTTCTTTTATGGTTACAATATTCCAACAAAGATGTGGTCAAGACATGAGGAGTTTTGTAACGTCCCAGAAATATATTCATTGTTTTTTGTATTTTCTGATAATGGAAAACTAAAAATCGATAACAGAAATATAAACTAAACCATATCCTAATGCTGATCAGCCAAATGAAATTTCAGAATTAATTTAAGCTCTCATATGTTGCAGATCCAAAAAATATTAATGGAAAATAAATTCAAAGCCCCTCGAAATCAGGTATGATATTAGATCTGACTTATGGCTTCAATTAATGTTGAATGCAATAAATGATTAATAGATATAGCATTTATGAAAGCAATATGTTGATATAAAATTGGATGCCAATTTGACAATTTACCCCAATGCAATTTATAGCAAGATAACAGAATAATAAAACCAATATAAAATTAATACAACTTGTAATTAATAACTCCACTTACAAGTGGCTGTACAGCCTATACGGTGAGCAGAAAACCCTTGCCTAAATACCCCTAAAATTCTGTACAAACTGCAATGTATGGCGCAGGATTAGGAACAGCTAAAAGGCAGTCAAAAACTGCTGATACGAAGGTGTTGCAGGTTGGAAACAACTGAATTGACGTTGGTGCAGGGTTAAATATTGTACGGCCAACTTAATTACTGAATGGAAGCAGCTGAAATAGGGGTGAAGGTACTTTAATCTGCTGATATCTGTCGTATGCCTTTTCATATACAGTGCATTAATATACGAGCTTGAAGCCCTTGATACCTCAGCCAATAATGCTGATTTAATGATGAAGAATAATTTGCTTACAAATATGAATTGAAATAATCGCAACAATAATCCCAAATGAGATCCCTGAATAGAATTGCCACCAATTGAACAAGAAGGTTTTTGTCCTCAAATCCACAATTGAATCCAAGAGGGTTTTTGTGGTGGCCTACCCTATTTTGTAAGTAATTTTTTCGATTTCAGTGAGTTTGACAGATTGACATTTTGTCAAACTCTTTACATAAACTACTGCCCTGAATTGGTTGTATAGAATTTGCAATTGTTGGTTACCATACATTCATGTAGTGAGCTTTCCCAAAATAGAACACTTCAGAGATATTATGCTCAGATGTATATTGCAGAATTAAAACTACAACCGTATTCCAAAATGTCATCCCATAATTTGCACAGCTAACATAGAAATAATATATTCCAGAATTTCAACTAAAGCAAACTGAGCATTTGCAAACCTTCAACTTTATTCCAATAGTCTAATACTCATCCAATTACCAGAGTATATATATATATATATACATCAAGAAATAGGAGTA
>VDFB02347231.1:0-32406 GCA_007258455.2 Sequoia sempervirens
ATTAAGAGATGAAATGTGATGAATTCAATCAAATAAAGATTATTTAATCAAATGGTTAGTAAAGAAGATGATTCAGGATGAATTGGTATTAGTAAACCAAGATCAAGTGTATAGGATTAATTAGTATATTTTTTGTGTCTACAAGTCCCACTGCCAAGCCTAGAAAGTGATTTCTACATTTTGGGATACCCATTTGGCTGAAATCTATTTTAGCATTTGAAACATGACTAAGTCGCCCAGCTTGGCGTAGGTGTCCTAGTTGGCCACAACAGCAAATTCTATAGGATTCTAGAGCCTATGTGCATCACATTCTAGTTCCAGGTGCACCTATCCAATCTCATTCATTTTTGTTGTTGTTTGTTTACATTCTTTGTTTATTTTTGCATATCATAATGTGTTTTCAAACAACTTGTATTTCTTAGGTTTTACATTAATAATTCATTTCGTTTATCATTTTATTACATTTATACATTACATTTAGGCATATTTCATTCATGCATTTAGGCATATGTCATTCATATTTGTATTAGTTTTGAATGGGGCCATTACACATTTTGGCCTACCTCTCCTTTTAGGTGAAAAACCCTAGAAGTGTTAGAGAATTGTGGGTACCAAAATTGGTGTCCACATTTTGGTGAACCCAAATTTAGAACATTTTACTTCATATTTTAAGTGCATCTACATCCTAGGCATAACTTGCATCAACATTGCATTAGGTTTTGCATTGTTTGCATCCTAGGGTTTTAAAAATTGCATTAGTGAAAAGCTCATATAGCTTGCATTTTTGCATTACATTTCATTGAAAATCAACAAAATTCTCCATTTTCATACTGTACCTACATCTGAAAATCTAAAAAAATAAAATTCTATTTAAAAATTCTAAATAATCTCAAAAAAATCACAACCTAGACTAATTCACCACATTGGGCGACTTAGTCCTCTTACACATTCTACATAGTAATTTATTTCATTTTTAGATCATCTTCTACGTTTCTATTTTATGTTATTGCATTTATGTTACAGTTTTGAAATTTGCAATTTTATCCAATTTCTTGCACTTAGTTTCCTTTCATACATTTACATCATGGCTATGTGTTTTAATAAATTTTGGATGTCATTAAAATCCTTAGTTGACATGTTAAGTTGTGCCTTTGGAACCAATCCTAATGACCTTGAGCTTCCTCAGGCTCCTTCAACTCCTCATGAATGTCCTCCTAGTGATGTTGACATCATTGGAGAAGATGATGATAGCATGAATAAGTTCCTAAATGAATGTTTTGACAACCTTGAAGCTAATGCATCCTTTTATCCATCCATGAAACAACAAGACCTTCTTACAGTACCACCTCTTGATATGTTTGGTTACTTACATCTTGTAACAAACAAAGGACCTAATTTCCCTCCTTCAGGTGAACCTAGTTCTTCTAAAACAACCCCTCAACCATTCTATGATAACAAAGTCACTAATACTCTGATCAGCCTTGAAGAAACATATGGCAAAGGTTTTAGCATTTTAAGAAAACAAGGATGTGACACAACAACTAAACATGACATTCATCAACTTTTAGGACAAATCCAAAAGATGAAAATACAATAGGGTTAGGATATCAAGATCCTCCTCATAACATCAAGCCTCCTAGAGAATATTGGAGACTTTGTGTTGATGGCACGATAATCTTTGATTCCCCTCTCAATATGAATGTCCTTCCTCATGAACAACCCTTACATGATAACAATGACAAGGATGATAGGATCACTTTGGGTCCTCCTTCTCCTCCTTCAATTCAAGAAAAGGGTGAATCTAGCAAACACAAGAGGCCTTACAAGTTACACACACTAAAATTTTCCTCTCCGTCCACCACCTAAATGTGAAAGGAAATTTCAAATACTGCTAAACAAAGGACTCATATTATTACCACCTATGAATAAGTTGGTGATATATCCTAAATATGCTAGTGTTCCACATTGTTCATATCATCATGCTCTTGGACATAGAAGTGATGAGTGTCGACAATTGAAAGAACTACTGAGCAAGTATCATTTTGATGGCAATAATTGTTATCCAATAATCCCTTAAATCACCAACGAACGCCTTATCCTATAATAGTTGTAGAACATTCTCTTCTCACTAGTACATGACCCTTCCCATCACCTACCTTAGCTCATTCTTATCTCGCACGTAGTGGGGACAAGAATTTGATAGCCTTGTCCTAGTAATACGTTTTTCATTTTCCCTTAGCTATGTTATTCACCTTCTACTTATACCAACTAAGATTGGGAGGTGGATGACTTGCTTGACGGTCGACTTGCATTTTCCTTACTAGTCTTTTGCATTTTCTTTTTCTTTTTTCTTTTGTGTGTGTGTATGTGTGTATCATATTCCCCCGTGTTGTTCTGTTTGATTTTCTCCTTCTCTTTGTGACATTCCTATATTTGTACCTTCATTCTTCTATATGTCGTGCATTGCTTTTTCCTTTTTCTTTTTCTTGTGTTTTCCTTTTGGGGATGACGCAAGGCATTGAGGCTGAAATGTTTTTTTTCATGTTGACCCAAAAGGCCTCTTTTCTTTTTCTTTTCCTTTTTCTTTTTTTCTTTTTCTTGTGTTTTCCTTTTGGGGATGACACAAGGCATTGAGACCAAATGTCTCCCTTCATGTTGACCCAAAAAAAAATTCATTTTTCTTTCACCTTTTTCGTTTTCATTTGCTTGTGTTTTCCTTTTGGGAATTACGCAAAGCATTGAGACATCCTATGTCTCTTCCATGTTCACCCAAATGGATCTTTCTTTTTCTTTTTTTTTTCACTCTCTTTGTGTCATTCTTCCAATTCTATGTATTCAAGGAATGATGACAATTCTAAGCTCTTTACAAAACATTACAGCAAAGAACATACTAACCCCAAATCCATAGATCCCTTATGTGTTTGGTGTTTTCATTTTGGGGGCAACCCCTCCTTCCTTTCCTTTTCTTCACATGACGTAGCCTTACTCATAAACATATGACTTGGCATAGGGGCTTTCCAAGTTGGCTCTCATGTCTTTCTTCTTGTTTGCATTTTTCATTTGCTACTTTAAAGTAATTTCTCACAGTACGGTGTGTAGCAATTCCTTTAAAGTGGGGGCATACATTGGCATTATCATTTTGCATTTTTCTTTTTCTTCATTCTTAGTGCAGCCTTGTTACTTCATACGATGCATTTGTTGCTTTCTGTATGACATTAGGTGTGATGTCTTTCATGAGCGTGATCTATCTTAGCATATTACATTCATCTTGGTGGCTTGATGTGACGCATTGCATCCCCTAAGTTGTGAATTTTCTATTCTTTGATCGGTCCTCTCTTGGAGACATTAGACACAATGTTCCCTAAGTTAAATACCTCACATGAACCAAGCAAGACTCTATTGAACATCTTTTGAATGTTGCATTTTTCATTTGTTATATGGCCACCTTGCATAACACAACTTGCATGCATGTGGTGTCATCGCGTTTGTTCATGGGCTCCAAGCATACGAAGTTTTGCTTGTCTCATGAAGCTCAAAATGTCATTTTCTTTTGTGGTTCCTTATTAAAGTTATTAGGAGGTATAACTTTGGTATGGATGTGCAGGAAACCCATTCCAAGGCATGACTTTCCCCATAGCCACCTGTGTGTGTGTGAGTGAATGCCAACCATGAGTGTATATTCCTCACCTTTTGGGCCTTCTCAGCCGATGGACATCCATGATTTTCATCACCTCAAAGTGAGTATACATTTATTTTTCTGGAAAAACAACCTAGATCTGATCCACAACGAGATGGACAAATGATCAAAGCTTGATCTGACTCTCTTTTTCTTTCTCCTTCTCTCTCTTTCATTATTTTTCATCATTTTTATGCATGTTCCTTTGTGTTTATGTTTTTCCATGGGATCTTAATCTTGGGGTCTTGATCACCCCTCTTGATTGTTGTTGTCTCATCTTACCAAGCATCAGTGCATTTGGATCCCTCTTGATATGCATGTTGGGCTACTTTAGTGTGAATTTGAAGCAAGTTCACCCTCTCACTAAATTGGGGGCTAAATGTGTCACCAAAAAATGTATACTTGGACATTTTTATGCTCATTTGGATCTTCCTTATGGATTTTTGCTTGATTTTTCCTAGATTTAATTTTGTAATGTGGTCAACACATTCACATTAGGTCTTGGACCCTTGTGAATAAATAAGAATTCTAGGATGTCTTGTAAAAGTGTTGTGAAGTGTTGTAACCCACTTTCACACTTTTCTAGGACCGTTTCATTATAATTCACTTAAATAACCTCTTTTTATCACTTACCAAGCCTTATTTCAAAGTGTTGTAAAGAGTTGTAACAAACTTTCATGCTTTTCTAGACTTGTCATCAATAATTTGACCCTTTCCTATGTTTAAATGACCCCTTAATACACTTTTCGGCCTTACTTAAGTGTGTTTTGGAGAATAATTTTGTTAAACATCATTAAATGCACTTTAATTTCTGAAACCTAGTAAAATTTCCCTAGTGGGATCAAGTCGCTACCTAGGGTGACTCAGTCCCACTGGGCACAAAAATCAAAGTTATTTTAAATTTCTAGCGGGATATTATTCTCTTAACCTTAAGGTCAGCTTGTGATGTGTCATTTTTGGGAAATTCTATAAAATCAAGTATAAATAAAGGGGTTTCCTCTCATTTTCACCCCCATTCATCTAATAATTCATGTCAAGCAATCCATTCATTTTCAAGCAATTATCAAGCATTCTAGACATTATCAAGTCTCCATTGGAGCATCCACTTGCATATTTTTAGATTTCTACATCAAGGGTTTGGTGAGTTGTAGCATTGCATGTTGTTCATTCATCATTCTATCTTTATTTCATTTCACTATCAAGGGTTTGATTACCAAATTGGGGTTTGAGCAAGGCAAACCCCTATTCTCTAACCCTTAACCATTTTTCCCCTCTTTGCATGTGTGTTTTGTAGGTCTTGTATGTATATTTTTCAAAGAGAAAGGTGTTAAAAGGTGTTGTCAATTCATCAAAGTAATTCAAGTCAACAAAGCCCTATGAGAAGCTTGGAGACCTCTTTCAGCGTAATTTTTGCAAATTCAAAACCGGACACCTGTCAAGAAGAGGAGTGCAAACTGACAACTATAGATTCATGTCCCGAAATTCCTAAAAGCTAAAGATGGAATAAGTCACCATCAGTGGCGAATTAGTCCCTCTTCTAGGCTTGAAAAGTGATTTCTACATTTCTGGATGCCCATTTGGCTAAAATCTATTTTGGTAAAATTTCCCCAAACCAGGACTAAGTCGGCTAGCTTGGCATAAGTGTCCTAGTTGGCCTCAACAGCAAATTATGTAGGATTCCAGAGACTCTCTACATGACATTCCAGTTTCCAGGTGCACCTATCCAATCTCATTCATTTATGTTATTGTTTGTTTACATTCTTAGGTCATTTTTGCATATCATAATGTGTTTTCAAACAACTTGCATTTCTTAGGTTTTACATTAATAATTCATTTCCTTTATCAATTTATTACATTTAGGCATTGCATTTAGGCATATTTCATTCATATTTTCATTAGTTTTGAGTGGGGACATTATGCATTTTGGCCTACTTCTCTCCTTTTAGGTGAAAAACCCTAGAAGTGTTGGAGAATTGTGGGTACCAAAATAGGTGTCCATAGGGGTAAGACCAAATAAGTAATGAAGTCAATTTTATTCATTTTATGGTGGGAGACAAACATGATTAAATAGGAATAGCGTAGCACATAGGAAGGTGTGTGGGCCAAACAAGGAGGCATCGATGTCATTAAGAGGTATGGCGTATCATTCAAGATCCTTCCAAATAGTAGGCTGCATGAAAAAAAAGGGAAAAAAGGAAGACTTTAAATTATCGCAAACCCCTTGGTCTCTCATTAATTTTGAGTTGGGAAATAGAGAGTGGGAATAAATGCAAAGAGCACAAAGAAGAGAGAGAAGAAATTGTGCAAGAAAAAGTTCTTGAAATCCTTAAGACCTATGCAACCCCTTCATTTGGATGCATGTGTTGTTTTGGAAAGGATGTAGGCATGTGGAGAGGAGAGTAGAGGAGAGGGATGTGGCCAAGAAACATTGTGGAGGTATGGAGGCATGATAATTTAGGCAGGTGCAAAGCTAAATTCCAAAACTATGCCAGCATCTTCCTTTCCTACATAGAAACAGGTGTTTTGGGAGGAAAATGCAGGGGGGAAGGAATACAGTGTGGGAGAGGAAGACATAGAAATGGGAGCTTAGGAACATGGTTATGGACACCCATTGAATAACCATGGATAGAATAATTCATGGAGATTGTAGTGATACTTTTCCTTAAGGAATACATGAGCATAGTAAGGTGAAGGAAGGCAAGATAATGGCATGAAGAAAAGATGAGTTGGTGAAAAGGGATAAGGCATGGCAGTTGGATGACATTTTTATAGGTATGAATCTAGGCTCAGTTCTGGGAATAAAATACTTGATGGGAAACAAAAATGTGAAAGAGGGTAGAAGAATTCAAATTGGAGCTTGCAAAGGCACGAAATGGACTTTTTGAAAAGGCTTCATAAACTTTAAAGAAATACCCAGTTTGCATATGTAAATCCAAAAGCCACAACCTTTAACTTTTCCCTCCTTGCTTGCTTGCTTCAAACATGTAAGGGCTTTATGTTACCTCAAATATCGAATATCTCTCTATACAGGTGTGCCATAGATAAAGGATTTGATAGTATATGTTTTACATGTTTTGCTATTTTATGAATCACATATAGTTTTAGGAAATATGCATATTTTAATCTTTTCTTAAATAATTGCACATATTAAATAAAATTAGAAGACCAAATCTTAATATTATCTCTCTTTAGCTCTCAAACCATCAAATTACCCCTTGTGATTCATGTAAGCCTACCTTGGCTTAGGATTAAGAGAAACAATTAGTAAGAACAAGATACTATTGTATAAGTCATTGTATGATACTTCAAGAGAGATGGTTTAATGATACTATGAGTATAATGTTAGTGAGGGAAAATGTGATCCAAGAGAAATATTAGACATTTACCCATTTATATAAAATAACATTTTACTTATTGCATGATTAAATAAAAGGAATCCATCCTTTAATTCAATAATATTGAGATTGAGTTAAGAGACAAACCATTTTTAATCATACAGTGTGACCATAGGTAATTGTTGGTTAATATATTATTAAGGATATAATCTAACATCTATTTTAGGGATATGTTTTTTTTTAATAATCAAGGATTTAAATTGATATAGGATGGATTGTCATTCTAGTTTCAAAAGTATATCTATGATTCTTTATTATTGTTAGAACTCCAAATTAAAGGGTGCCATTTGTGGTTCTACCAAGCATGAGTAATTGTTCATAATAATATAAAGAATGATGGTCTCATTTAGTGGCACTACAACCCTACTTTGCTAAACATATCTTTAACATTTAAACTTGAAACTTTTTATAAACTATTTGTACTATGATAAATGCTTTATATGACTACATGATGCCTATCAACCTCTTAAATATGAGAACCTTGATATTAGAATTATTATGTGAATGAAGGAAGTATATTATACCTATAGCAGACCACAATATGATTGCATTCTAGATGGAGGGTGACAACTAATTTGGTTTAAAAGGTTGTTGAGATTGTGTTATGAGATAAATCATACGTAGCATCTCTTGATACCTTATTTATGATTGTTAAGGTCGGGTTTAACTTAGAGGGAAAGTAGTATGAATAAGTTATCTACTCTAAAACTAGACTACTATAAGAATATGGAGTTGCACGATAAGGTAAAGGAAATTAGAACAAGAATATTATTAGTAATATTATCAGTGGGTTTATATTTTCATATGTTGGTCCAATGGATTTAGTGTTGCCAACTTTATTAAGTAAGATTCAAGCATTATTTATACTTAAAACAAGCTTATAAATACTATTGGATGTCCTACAAAGATATCTATTGAACCCTTGAGTATGTGAACCTCAATATTGAATCTAATATGCAAATTTTAAATGGAAATGCTTTCCTATGGGGTTGTGTGAATCAAGGAAACTTTGGGTTGAGTAATAAGCATATCCCCTATGTCAATGTAATGAAAACTTGGAATGTTCAAGTTGGATTAGGAATAATAATTGTGGTGAGTTTTAATCTTGACTTGCTTGGATGAAAGTGTCAAGGTTTAAGTTCACTAAATTGTGAACCAGTGTGTAGGTATCCTTGAGAGATCTTGTAAGGAGAACTACATGTGAATTTGATCTATTTGGAAGCGGCTACATAGGTGGTCCTTGGGTGAAGGATGCCTTTGTGACCTCAAGTCCTTATGGGGAGGGTTTAGGGGGATAACTCCAAGGGTTGGGGTTGTTCCTAACTTGTTTGAGCTTCTCCCTTTAGTAGGCTTCAATTTGAGGCTGAATGGGTACCAAATGGGTGTGAATGAGTTAAGGAAATCTAATATTGTGTATTTAATACATAATATATGCTTTTATATAGTAAGCGAAGATTGAAAACTTTATAATTGGTAACTGAATATATGTATATGATGGGTAAAGTGTTGGCAACATGAGGGCATACAACTAAGAGGAGGGGTGAATTAGTTGTCACAAAAATTATGCAAATTAAACTTATTCTTAGATCTGATAAATAAACATGAAAGCATAAACCATCACCACATCAAAAACACACATAACACCAAGATTTTTTTATGTGGAAATGTTGTTAGGGGAAAAACCACGGTGGAGGTTAATCCACAAGATTATACCCTATTAAAAGTATAAAAGTATTATAAATGGGGAATGCACATGCATTCAGGCACACTACCTAGAGCTCACAGCTCAAATACAAAAGGCTTACTGCCCAAATGAAGACTCGCTGTCTTATAGTCACATTCAGATTACATTCAAAAGATTTTGAACTCAAAAATTAACATCTTCTAATGCCTGATTATAGTTTCGGTTAACCACATAAAACACTTTCATCTTCTCACTCTTCTTCACACTTTACTTCTGCCTTCAAAATATTAGAATATTATTCGCACAAAACACACAACATATATCGCACACCACACCATCAAATGGTATAAATAATTGATCATATATATCTACAACTAAGGATAACATCAACTACATGTCAGCCCAAAAAAATATGAAATGTGTACAAACTATTGGCCCAAAACAATAAACAATTTATCAATGTGAACCAAACAATGTCGGCCAAAACATAGTAAGGACCCAAAAAAAATCCTCAAATACGAAACACCTTCAAAAATTATGCCTCGAAGATCCGCAACATGCTACAATCATCCTTTCGGCCATGATCACGAAAAACATGAACTCATAGAAGAAAATCACCAATCGTAAGCACAATGATCAATGTGGACCAACAACACAGGTATTGAATGATCTAGAAACATCCACAAGCATCATGAATCACTACAGAAGCATCCACAACAACTCAAATTACTAGAATCACATCATCTTCTTTCAGGAACACCAGCTAAAGCAAAAAAACAACTATCAAAACACAGATACTCATAACTCAATCAAATCTTTATGTGAACCTCTAAGACTTCATGTGGATAAACTAGATATACTTGTCAAAAAACCCTTTAATCCACAACCTCTTATCATCAATATACTGAGCTAGCCATCATACTGAACTTCACTGCATCATCGACAACCTGCAACTTATTTTATTACACTTTTCTCAATATCCTAGACATATACAGCCTTAAAGACATTAATGGCAATAGTGTTGACATCAATGACAACCAAATATCAGCAATATTCAATAATCTCCCCCTTTGGCATTGATGGAAACATATGATGTGAAAAACACCATCAACGATACTTTCTCTTAGCACTTTCTCCCTCTTAGATTTTGAATCTTTTCTCCTTAACTCTTTCATAGTTTTTCACATGACTCTTGTCCCCCTTTGACATCAATGACAAAGATACACATTATCTTTCTCCACACAAGTTATAAACCACATTTATGAACATCTGACTACTCCCCCTGAGTAGTAGCCACCACAACATCAATCTGGATCACAAGATATGACTATGAAATGCACAAACTAATGCAAATCAATGCATCTTAATTCTAATTAGGAGGGTTAATCACTCATAGCTTCCCTCTGAGATACTCAAAAGTATCCTTAAATCCAAGCTTCAACAAATACTTGTCCAATCTAGCATACCATGCTCTTGGGGCTTGCTTAAGTCCATACAATGCTTTCTTCAACTGGAAAACCATATCTCCTTGATTAGTCAATTGAAATCCATTAGGTTGCTCAATATACACTTCTTCTTCTAGTTCACCATTTAGAAATGTTGACTTGACATCCATCTGATAAACCTTGAATTTTTTGTAAGTAGCATAAGCAAGAAATAGTCTCACAGCTTCAATCCTAGCAACAGGAGAAAAAATTTCTTCAAAGTCAATTGCTTTCATCTGAGAATATCCTTTACACACAAGTCTTGCTTTGTTTCTAACAACTTCACCTTGCTCATTCAATCTGTTCTAAAAGACCCATTTAGTTCCAATTACATTTTTTCCCTTAGGTCTAGGAACTAGAATCCATGTATCACTCTTCTCAATTTGAAGTAGTTCTTCTTTCATTGCTTCCACCCAATGTTCATCTTTGCATGCTTGATTAACACTATTAGGCTCAGTCTTTGAAATCAAACAGTATTCTTTTGCAATTCTTCTCCTAGTTTGAACACCTTTGTTCTTATCACCTATGATCTGATCTTCTGAATGATTTATTCTAACATACCTTGGAGTCTTAGGGTATTCTTGAACTTCAGGCTCTTGTGATCTCACTTCTGCACTTTCACTAGTTTCTTCCTCTTGATTTTCTTGATTCACTGGAATGATTTGAGCTTGATTTATAGACTAAACTTTCTTTCCTTTATCTAAACTATCATTCTAGTCGTCTGAATCATATCTGCAGGTTCTCGATGGTCTAACTATTTATTCATCAACCTTGACATTAGCACTTTCAATTACTTTCCTCAATCTCTTATTGTAGCATTAGTAGGCTTTACTTTTAGCAGAATAACCAAGAAAGATTCCTTGATCATTTCTAGCATCAAACTTTCCTATATCTTCATCTCTTTTTATATAGCATTTACTCCCAAATCTTTTGAAGTATCTAATAGTAGGCTTATGAACAAACCATAGCTTATAAGGAGTCTTACCAGTATCACCTTTGACATGTACCCGGTTGAGAGTGTAAACAGCAGTACTCACAGCTTCTATCCAGTAGATATGCAGAACATTTCCTTCCAACATCATGGTCCTAGCAACTTCTTGAATTATCATGTTCTTCCTTTCCACAACTCCATTTTGTTGAGGGGTTTTCAGGGAAGATAATTGTCTCTTTATCCCATGCTCTTCACAAAAAGAATTAAACTCACCAAAATTGAATTCACCACCTCTATCTGATCTTAGACATTTAATGTTCAGATCTATCTCTGTCTCAACCATAGCCTTAAAAATCTTGAATTTCTCTAGAGCTTTAGATTTTTCCCTTAAGAAAGTAACCCACATCAATCTAGAATAATCATCAATAACATGAAATACATGTCTCCTTGTAAACTTCTGACTCTAGAAGGACCACACAAGTCAGTATGCACAAGCTCCAACACTTCATTTGAACAATTTTGTTTTCTCCTAAATGAAACTCTAGTTTGCTTCCCCAACTGACATTCCTTGCATATAGCATTAGTAGGTTTTATCAACTTAGGAAGATCTCTCACTGCTTGAGTAGAACTTATCTTGATAATATTGTCAAAGTTTACATGACACAATCTCATATGCCACAACCAACTTTCATCAACTTGAGCAATCAGATAACTTTTACTAGTAGCACTTAGGTGAAAGATATTACCTTTTGTTTTTGTACCAGATGCAATCACTTAAATTCCCTTTATCAGATTCATCATCTGTCACACCTTCATCAACAGCACAATAATACTTTCTTTGGAATCTAGGCTTCTTAGTTCTTGACTTAGGAACTCTTTCCAGACAACTTGAGGAAAAATGACCTATCTTATTGCAAGAAAAACATTTAAGAGGAAATTTCCCTTTATACTTACCTTCTCCTCTAGCTACCTTCTTGACAATAAGTGCTTAGTTTTCTCTCTTCTTCTTCAATCTCTCTCATTTCCTGCTCATACATGGACATTTTTCTAGAAGAACTTTCTCCTAGATCATATCTCTACTTTTCTTTTCTAGAGATAGTAGCTTTGAATGCATAAAAGAAGTGATGTTCTCATCTTTACCCATTCTCAACATTTCATATTTCCCTTTTAGGCTTTGTAGCTTAGCAATCTTCACATGGGTATCACCTTCATACAAAGTTTCCAACTTTTTCTAGATCTCATAAGTAGTCTTTAGTTCGTTACATTTGTCATCTCGAAATTAGTCAGAGCACTCAACAATGCTTCCTTAGCCCTGATATTGTACTTGGCTTCCTTAATCTTACCTACAATAGAAGGACCATTCTATGGGATGATATACCTATTCTTTGTAATTGTCCAGTAAGGTTCACCAATGCATCTCAGATGACACTCCATTCAAGTCTTCCACAAAGAATAATTAATTCAATCAAATATTGTACTATCCTTCTTATATGTCGCCATCTCAGATCACCTCAAGCTATTAAACTTCTTCCAAGGAACCTGCTCTGATACCAATTATTGGAAACACAAGGGCAGACAACTGAGAGGGGGGATGAATTAGTTGTCACAAAAATTATACAAATTAAACTTATTCTCAGATATGATAAATAAACATGAAAGCATAAACCATCACCACATCAAAAACACACATAACACCAAGATTTTTTATGTGGAAACCCTGTTAGAGGAAAAACCATGGTGGAGGTTAATCCACAAGATTATACCCTATTAAAAGTATAAAAGTATTATAAATGGGGAATGCAAATGCATTTAGGCACACTGCATAGAGCTCACTGCTCAAATACAAAAGGCTTACTACCCAAAAGAAGACTCGCTGTCTTACCGTCACATTCGAATTACATCCAAAAGATTTTGAACTCATAAAATAGCATCTTCTAATGTTTGATTATAGTTCTGGTTAAGTACATAAACACTTTCATCTGCTCACTCTTCTTCACACTTTACTTTTTCCTTCAAAAGATTAGAACATTATTCGCACATAGTACACAGCATATATCACACACCACACCATCAAATAGTATAAAAAATCAATCATATATATCCGCAACTAAGGATAACATCAACTACATGTCAGCCCAAAAAAATATGAAATGTGTACAAACTGTCGGCCCAAAACAATAAACAATTTATCAATGCTGACCAAACAATGTTGGCCAAAACATAGTAAGGACCCAAAACAACATCCTCAAATATGAAACACCTTCAAAAATTATGCCTCGAAGATACGCAACATGCTACAATCACCTTGTTGGCCATGATCATGAAAAACATGAACTCGCAGAAGAAAATCACCAATCGTGAGCACAACGATCAATGTGAACCAACAACCAAATAGAGCACGATCTAGAAACATCCACAAGCATCATGAATTACTATAGAAGCATCTGCAACAACTCAAATTACTAGAATCACATCATCTTCTTTCAGGAACACCAGCTAAAGCAACAGAACAACTGTTAAAAAATAGATACTCATAACTCAATCAAATATTCATTCGAACCTCTAAAACTTCATGTGGATAAACTAGATATACTTGTCAAAAAACCCTTAATCTGCAACCTATTATCATCAATATATTGAGCTAGCCACCATACTGAACTTCACTGCATCACCAAGAACCTGCAACTTATTTTATTACAGTTTTCTCAATATCCTTGACATATATAGCCTTAAAGACATTAATGGAAATAGTGTTGACATCAATGGTAATCACATATCAGAAATATCTAGCATAAATTACATCTCGTATTGGTTCCATGTGACCTTTATGTGTTATGAAAACCAACTCCATTTCTAGAGGTCTCTATGTATAGGCCCATGTATCTGTTCATTGTGATTTGTGATTCATGTTATGTATGACCCATCCAAGAGCGAACCTCCAAGATATTTGAGTAGTGGTAGGTAGTCATTAACCATGCCAATGATCGATGTTTGGGCTACTACTAGAGACTAGTTAGAATTTACCTCGTTCATAGAGGTGAAGGTTGCTATGGGGATACCTTGGTTATGATTAAGATATAGTAATAGTTGCATAGGTAGGGACCCATCTGTGTGGGTAACATTAATCTAGAGCTAGCTATTGTATCAAGGGGGTTCAATGGCTGTCACTAAGGGCCCAGAAGTGACTATGGCCAGTGTTACCCAGGATTGTGAAGAAGATAGCTGACAATATCACTAAGGTCATAAGGTGGTATATGTCAAGAGCTACTATTAGAATTGACTAATTCAATCCAAAACTCACATGAAACACCTACAAGAAATTACCTATCACAATAGAGAAGATAAAAATCAAATTTATGCTCAATAACTTAAGAATTGTATTGATACAAATAACCTAGATGAATAATACAAATGAATGTGCAAGCTTTATAAAATCACTGCACAAGCAAACCCTACATGTAGGTACGACAAGATAGATACAAGTTTTGTAATCTCATGCAATGAAACAACTTGTCCTAGCTTTAGTCCAAACTAATAAACGAATCAAACTAAAGATTAAAAGCAACTCCTAAGTTTATCTTAAGTGAACTAAAGTAAAAAAATCCTCTAATAATTAATTGATCATTAATTAATTATTAAATAATGATTTATTTACTCCAACACCCCCCCTTAAGATCAACTTAGGGAGAAACTAAACAACTGATAAAGGAAGATAAATGAATGCATAATGGGTCTCGGCTACAAATCTTGATGAGGTCCCCATGTACATAAATGAAACTCTCATAACTAGAGAAAAGGAGAAAACCACATGGGAAAAACTCCTCTCCAAAAGAGAGAAAATGAAATGATTGTACTAGTGAAAGAAGGATAGAAGGACTCAATGTGACCCCCAAGTTCTGCTTCTATCATGTAAGTATAATATATGTCCCCCCAATAGGAGAGATAAAATGATGATATGAATCCCCCCACAAAGAAGTAGCTCATGTGCCAATGAGGTACACTTGAAGACAGAATATGATCCACTTCCTGCAAAAAACGTTTCTCCCCTTAGGAAGAAACAAATCCGTGGGTGATTAGAGAAGCCAATCCAAAAGAATGGGTGATTTTGGAATCCAAATCTAGATGATGTGTGCCTCTGAAAGCTGCTCATGTATCCACATGTTGAAAAGTGATGATGTTGATCTAGAATCCTATGAAGACTAATAGAGAACAAGCTACAAATGCAATGAAGATGGTGGACCAACAATGGTGATGTGCTTGTCAAAAAAGAGGAGATGAATGTCCTCAAAGTAATCCTCTAGATCTGCAATATAGGACTCCACAAACAAGGATGTTATATCTGTGATATACAAATCCAAAGTAGCTATGTCTAGAAGATGTATGCCCTACTGCACTGAATAGGGACCAAAGATGTGGCGATTTCAAATTGATCAGAAACAATAGAAGATGATGTAGTCTCAATCTAAAGAGTGGGAACATGAATGCAAGTCTCTGAACCATTGGAACATGCAAGACCTGTGATATACTCAAGCTCCTCTAAAGTATCGTCATCAAAGGGTATAGAATCTACATCTGAAAGAGGGATGAGACAATTTGCAGTAGGATCCTCTAGGTATGGGGATATATGAGGGTCTCCACGGATCTCCCAAAGTTGTGTCTAAAGTATGTGGGGACATTCAATGTCTGATACAACATACATAGTGTCAAGATCAACACTAGAACATATAACCCCTACAATATGATCTCTAATGATACCCCATGCTAATAAACTCCCTGGTGTTTCTGGTGTAGGTATGAGTCCATATAGATAAGGGAAAATATTAAGCCACCTAAGATGTGTTAGGATGCCATTTCGCCAAGACTCATAGTTATCCTTTTCCAAGTTGATCATAGAAGGACGAACAGAAAAAACCCATGATACTCACTCAAATGAAAAAATTAGACATTAATGACCTCAGTACTGATAAAGCAGATCAAATGATGTGATGCTACACAAAAAATCATCTCCAAATGTCAAGATGTCCAAGTAATTAAGAAAAATGTGAAAACACAAATAATTAATAAAATGTACCTAGGGAAGATTCTAGAAAAATTGCATGAATAGAACTGAAGAGCTCTAAAATACCTTTCCAATGCCACTTGAATCACGAAAATTAAAGACAAGCAAAAATTTATGAGCTCAGAAGTGCAAAATGAAGATCTGAATTTGACTGATAATAACAATAATAACTAGAAAAATATGATAATGATACTTGCACCACTAGAAATTTTGCAGAACTAGCTTTCTGACAATATCTTGTTTCCTTGATTTTGACACTGTATGCCCAAGTTATGCCAAAAAGAAAAAAAACTACTCCTTTAGGGAAAATTAGGGTTAGGAGGGACTAAAGGGTCAGCTATACGAATGACATCAACATGACATCATGTTGACATCAGCAAAATGTTGGCTTAAATTTGGCAGTCATCATTGAGAGGAAAAAAATCTGCCCTACCGAGAAAAAATTTCCAGTTTGCCTAAAAAGTCATGGTTGACGAAATATACCTTTTTTCAACCTAGAATATGCCCGACACTGATTGTTGAGAGTTGTTGGGTTTTTTTTGGCTAAGTCAATGGAATCTTTAAAGATTCCCCACTTTAAGGTCAGTACCAATTTGATGAAATGGGGCCAGAATTTTCTTTAATGCCCACCAATGTTTATGTTGGTGGACCGAGTGGTGGGAATGTCGCCACTGGAAATCCAATGGGACCCACCCTGGTATAGTCTAGTTTTATGTGGTATTTGTGCATTGAGTAGTGGGAATGTTGCCACTGGAAGTCCAATGGGCCCTGCCTTGGTATAGTCTGGCCTGTGCATGACTTTTAACACCTGCGTAAGCTTTTAAAACCCTGCAATTTTTTGTTTTCTTTTTGAATTTTTTTCAAAGTTTCTTTTTTTTATTTCAAAAAAACCTTTTGTTTTTATTTTTTTCTTTTTCTTATTTGATATTTTTGATAAAAAATATTCTAGAAAAGTGAAAACTGAAAAAAAATACCTTGTGTACCTTGGCATGGAAATTGAGGCACTCATATTTGTATAGATTTATACGGATCTATGTGCCTCTAATTTTTTTTCCTTTTGTTGCAACTACGCCAAAATTGATAAAACGATAGGTGATCCTTAGGTTTTTGGCCACTTCAGACGCAATGGAAAGGCCCATTTTCCTCAAGGATGCACCAAAAATTTACTCAAGGCTAGATATCTTCAAAAATTGAATATGGGGCTATAGATTTGGACTCTGATACTATTGATGCCAAAAATTGGCAAGGTATTAGTCTCTATGGGAAACTTAGTTAATGGGGTGACCAATTACGCTAAATTGAGTGACCTCCATGTTTTTAAAGAAGTTGGCTTCTTCTATAATTGGGGGTTTGGAATGGGAAAAGGAAGAAGATATAAAAAACAAAGATCTAACTAAGGCAATGCGCCAGGGAATAGATATAGGGTTGGTAAATCTATCTTTTGGGATTCGATTTAAGGGCCCAATCAACAATCTGCTATGTTCTAGAACAACAAAAATCAAAGATAAAAAACTGAATAATTCATTTAATGACATAAAATTATTCTCACATATTCACTGACAAGAGGAGTCAAAGACACGATCTAAACCAACAAACTTGCATTAAAATCATAGAAGTTCTATAAATAAACAATTCAGGACAATAATGACACAATATTAATGTCTTATCAAATAGCTTAAGAAAAACAAAAAGGTTGAACAATGGCACAGTCTAAGAGTCTCATACAATAATCTAAAAGCAATATTAAAGACCTAGCGTCTTTCCCTAATTTTTATGTTTCTTCTAAAGAAAGAAGCAGTATATATAGCTAAAAATCCCACCACCTGGAGGGCCAACAACAGAAAAGATCACGTATCTCAAGTAATGATGCTTGTAGTAATGATTTCCTTCGATCATCACAACAAAAAAATTCAGGCCATAGAACATGGTTGTTCCCCAACAAGATGCATCCCTTGCGAATGATGGAAGTGGTCCCAGAAAAACCTTGTGCATACAAGTGTCACTTCCCAGTGGAGGTAGTTAGAACATGTGGCAGTATGTCGTAGCCTGTTATTTGCTCCATCCTTCCCTTCAGTAGAACCCCCGCCGAGGAGACACATGGCAGCAGTTTGCAACCCATGGTTCATTTCTCCCTTTCTGTGATGAAAGTTAGTGCTGGGAAGACACGTGGAAAAATTCTTTATTATTGGCACCGACTATGGGGTCCGCCCAAAAGTGTATGTGGATGAAAGCTACGTGGCATGCAAACGGGGCTTGACTAACAAGTGAAGGGAAGCAGCCTTGAAGCATGGCAACAGCCGGTAGAAGAGCGAAAGAAGAAATCGCTATGAGGAGCGCCTAACGGACACGTGGTGACAACCAACGGAGTTTATCAAAAAGAGGCATGATTGAGAAGTGAAGGGTGGCATTTTGAACATATGAGGCATAGGCTAGTACTTAGCAAAACAAAACCACATAAAGGGAGCTCAAAGAATTTTATATTCACAACTTTTGGTGACTACCAGGGGCGTTTCGTCTACAGAACGAGGAACCCAAAATTTTCTCTGGCTTGTAGACTAGAGTCCCATCCATTGGGCAATGGAATTAGAGCTTAGAGAGAGCAGCCTGTAGAGGCAGCCAGTCAACCTCGGATGGTGTCGATATGTCACTTAGATTCCCTTGCGCTCTTCTCAAATAGAGCATTTCCTTGTAAGGAAGCATGGCGAATATCCTGGCCCTGAACTCAAGTTGGAAGAGTAGCCACGCAATCTAATGAGTGACACCTTTAATATCTATTATGATAGGGGATTGGCTGAAGTTGTGGAAAGTGAATGTGTCCTGTTGCTTCTCTTCAATCTTTGCCACAAGTTTCTCTACTATGGCCACTGACTCATCTGTAAAAATAGGGAGGGTAGGCCTATTTCAGTTAGCTGGTAGAACTTCTCCCACATGCTATCCATAGTCTAGTTCAAAGTGGCTACACATGCGCTAGCATAGAGGATAGTCGAGTGGTAGTGGATGAACTTATTCATCATTTTGGTAGCAACCTTCTGATCTTTGATCCTTTCCCTTGCTAAGTCTTCATCCATGACCATGTACAACTTATTTAGCAATTTTTTTTCCTCAGGAGCCCTCTCTGTGATAAACTATGGGAACTACTCAATTGCTCCATGAACCTCCCTACCCAAGCTTGTTGCCTATGACATAAATTGGAACATCGGTTGTAGTGTTAGGTAGAAGCACTTGATCTTTTCCTAATATGAAACATATAGTTGTTGGGCCACTGGAATGAGGTTTGGCTGGGTAGTAGGGGCTTGGGGAACACTCCTTGGAAGGGAAATCTCTACATCTTTTGATATGATACTCTGCGTCAGTTCCACGATCCTTTTGTTTGCAAACACAAGTTGTTTCGACAAAGTCCTTCATTCGGAAAGCCATTTTTCTTCAACCCGGTTTTTGTTTACTGATTTTGTTTCAAGGGAAGACTTTGTCTTCTAGAGCTGATTCTCCAACTGCGCCCTTTGGTTCTCAAATTTTGCATCCCTCTGTTGCATTTGTCGCTCAAATTAAGTGTGTTGTTGTTCAAACTCCTCACTCTTTTGTTGTACTACCTGCTCTACTAAAACTAACTTATTCTGATAGTATTGGTTCCTCTACCACAGTGCATCAACCAGGGTGGGGTCAACGAATTGAAACTTTTCAAGTTCCTCTTGGAGTTTGATTTTCTCCACCTATGTTTCTTGTGCTCTCTCTGATAAGCATTTAATTTTTTCTTCCATCACTTTTTTCCTTTTCCACTAGGATATTGACCCTATCTTTCACAAGTTTTGGCTCTTCTTCTCTCTTCTTTAGTTGGTGACCAGACTTGAGGAAGTCAGTGGTCACCACCCGCTACGTTTATTCTATGAGCTCAACTTTGTCCTGTGGTCGGGCTACACTCAAATTGAGTCCCATGGTAAACATGTTGTAATCATTAGGTCGCATCTCCCCTTACGATTTGATGACATTCGAATACATGGTTGTGAAATGGATCAATTTTGAGCTTCATTGTAAATAGTATACACCTATGGCTCTACTGAATTCTTGGCATCCTTGGCCTTTCACTTCTGAATTTTGAGAGCCCGCACTTCCTTTATATTATTAGCTTGTGCCATAAATTGGGCTAGTGACTGAAGTAGCCTTCCTGCGAAAGGTGCACCGGGAGGTAGGGCGAAAGGGAATGTGAGGGTAATGGTCTTGAATGTTTTCTTTGAGAGAGAGTGACTATCTACTGGGAGAAAGGAGGTATGTACCAAACCTCGGTTTGTGACCTAGCGAGAGGACTCATTGAGTGTTGTGGCAATAGCAGAGTCATAACAAACTCCATCTATTTAGCGGACTGGGTTGGGCTCGATATACTAGTAGTAGGATGGGTGTCAATAGTTGTCATGGATTCAGAAAGAGAGGTGATACCAGATTGGGCAGTAGCAGATGGTGTAAGGGTTTGTAGAGGCATCAAGATAAATGGCCTCACATGGGAGAAATGCGAGAAACCTCCCACGACCATTGTGGAAAAAATGGAAAAAGAAGGGCCGACACTTTTAGTAATGGGTGCCATAGAGATAGTAGGGGACACCAAATATTGTGAAGTAAGAGAAGAGGGAGAAAAAGTTACCTACTATCCGGATGATTGTGGTTCCTAGCTCGCCATGGCCTCCTAGTTTGTTGTGGGTTCTTTCCAACTCTCCCCGAAAATTGCTTTAGTGTGTTGTCATTTAACAAGTGGGGAATCCTTCACCTCTATGGTTTTTGACTGTTGTTGAGTCATTCTTGTCCTTGTTGTGGTCCAGGTGAGTGTCTGCAAGGCTCTCGATATGTTCATCTGCACATTTGAAGCAACCTAGCTAAGCTACTCTGTCACCTTCCTCTTTAGCTAAGTGGAGGCCAAAGGAACTTTTGATTCCTTCTCCTTTCCCTTCCCCGTATGTGCTTCAAACTCCTCACCAAAGTCATCATCCTTGTCAGCGCTCACATCAGAATCCATGTGTGCATCATTCCATAATTTATCAAATTGTTCATCCAACTCCACGCTTCCATAAGGGGCCTTGGGTTGTTTGATCTCTTGGTGGTACACCTAAAAATCTCTAGTTTTTTCCTCACTTCATTCTTCTATTTTGATAACCTACTTCAAAGGTCAGTTCCCATTTTGCGCTTCTCAACATATTTCACTGCAATTAAGTAGAACTTATGCCATGGCGGCCTATTATCATCTATAGGAATGTGAATCAATTCAACCAATAGATCATCCAGATCTTTCAATGGGTTCTGCCTCTTTTCTCAGTAAGGCCGAGGGCTGTGTACTACCTTGACAAATTCATTTGGAAAGTCATTTTTGGGGTTGTAATTCCTTTTGTCACAAATAATAACTAACCCTAGATGAGCCAGCTTATCTTCCAGTAGCTTGTGCATTTTCTTTTTGGCCATTACCACCATTTTAAAGCTTAGCAAGTAGACGAAAAATCCCTTCTTCTTGGCTAGTCCTCCGCAAAAGGTGTAGTCAATAATGGATACCTGTCAAAACATTTCGAGGGCTAGCACCTAATTTGTGACACATGTCAGAAGGTGAAATGGTTCCTCGGTGAAACCACGCATCCATATGAATGTGAAATCCATTATGAGAAACCAGTCACATTTGGGGGTCAAGTTCTGCATCTACCCTATCTACTCCTTGGTGAGCTGGTCAATACCGTCCTCCCCCTTCAAATCTTGTAGAATCAGAACTAGGAAATAATCTAAGAATGCATAATAGTCATAAGTAGAGGAGAGAAGAGGAATCCATACAAAAATTGGCCTTTTTTTTCCTGATCCATCAAAAATAGCCAACTTCACATGTTTCTTGAAGAAATTAGGGTTCTAATGCAAAAACATATGGGCAAGGAAGGAAGGAAACCTAAACATTTGTTGCATTTGGTAGTCCCTTATTTTCCTTATCATCTCATCAACGATGAATTGTGTGAAGTCATACTAAAAATATGAATATTTCTTATGGAACTGGAACCCTAGACCCAACTGAAACTCTTGCACATACTTGTCAATGTCTAGGCCGCAAACAAATGCCATCATTGAGAAGGCTTCCTACATGTCTGTGGGGAAGGCATTATGTAGCGCCAGAATCTTTGGTGGCTTTCTATGATCTTTCTTAGGCCTTTAGGTTTCTTTGTTATAAAATTCCAGAGCCTTTTGTCTGGTTTTCCATATTTCATCCCCCTTTTTTGGATTGAATGGCTCTATCTTTTCTGATCTAAAGCTTTAGTCAAGGATGCACAACATATTCCAGATAGCTCCCAGGCAGACATTAACCTTCAACTTTTGGCCCTCAATGGTGTTAGTTCTTGGGTCAAAATGTTTGATGGCTGCATCAACTAGTTTCAGGCAATTAGTGTACAAATGAGACCATATATTGTGGGAGCCCATTGAACCATAGCTTCTGACCAAAGAATCTAGGTCACTGTTTTCCTTCATCCTTTCGCAGGTCACCTCCCTCAAATACTTTGGGTTCTTTACGAGGATGGGATCATGAATATTATCCAACTCCTCCTTTATTAGGCTCTGGTCCCTATAATTTTTGGGCTTGTCTAGGGCCTGTGTGTTTACCCATTTTGGCTTCTCTGGTATACCAAGAAAAGTGTAAGAGACGTCCTAAAATACATAGATGGTTGATACTTTACACATAGCATCAAACAAGCTCTGTGTTGCCTCTCCCTACGCCTCTACTTGTGACTCTATTTTTTGCTCTGTTTGAGAACTTTCTGCAACTTTCCTTCTAATGGAGACTTCTGCTTAGCTCAAATTTTATTCAATTTGCTTCACCCTTGTATGCACTCAAAACCTCTTTTTTTCTAGGTAGCGTGTTTGAAAAGCATCCACAATGTTTAGCCTTTTGCATGTGATATTTAGTTATTTCTTTCTTGGGGTGACCAACAACGCTCACTTTTTAGCATTAAATTCGGCATGTACCACTAGTTATTTTCTCATGCAAAATGAATTACTTTCCATTTTGAAATGACAAGAATTCATAATGACCTTTGTTAATGATGTCCTTCAGTGTGATTTTCTTGGAACTTGAGTTGGCAATTTGAAGGAATCTTAGGCATTTGTATGTTGTGGCAATTAATATCCCAAATAGAATGATTAAGCCCAAATATGCAATAAGTGCTTGAAAAGATACAAGTTCTGCCTTGAAGATCAAAAAATGCCTACAATGTGACACCTAAGTATTTTTTTGTGTAGACTACCACCGATGACTACCACCAGCTTAGGCTAATTAATTAGCTCATATTAATCCTGCATGCAGCAAATCGTACCTAGCAGATGCAATTGGGTGGGAAATTTGAGCGAGCCTTGGTGTGATTTTTGAGATGGTACTCGATTAGCATCAAGCTTATGGTATGAAAATTACAACGCTTTTCCTAGCTTTTTCTATAAATAGGCACTTAGGAAATAGCGAAATCACACTTAGCAATCTTGGCAGAATTGGTAATAGGCAATTGGCTTAACATTTTGCATTAGTAATTGCGTAGAATTTGCATAGATCTTAGACTTAGGTAGTTTGTGTAGAGATAGGCACCATGAACACTCCACTTAGATTAGTCTGCAATAAATCCCATTCGGCTTTTCTTGGTGAAATCTCAACTAGGCATCTCAAAAGAATGACCAAGAATAAGCATTCTCTAGCCATTATAGCAATGAAGTGGGTTCTAGGGAGGGACTGCATTAACTATGAAGATAGGTACAGAGTTAATACTGATGTATGCTCTCACTTCCTGGCATCCATGCTCGACATCCAAGTTCCCAAGCTGTTAATTCTCCACCTAGTACTTGAGATATTTCTAAAGAAGTATCTGGGCAGCCTCAGAGAGGTGGTGCCTAATGTTGCAATTGGTATAGGCGTTCCAACTGTGAACAACCTCTAGAATACATTGAAGAAGACTCAGTAGTGCCATGGGTTCCATTCTTGAGCATTTTCCACATCCAACTGCAAGAAGAACATCGTCAAAGGGTCACCCGTGCATGCCACTTCGTGTTTCGCCCATACAACATGGTGCCTTTCTATGACATTGACTGGTACACCAACTTCAAGAACTTGGTGTTCTCTCCGCCACTTTTCATTGCTCTTGCAGATGCTACTGCTAGTGTTGATTTTCTTGGAACTTTCATATATGCATTTACTTCAATTCTACATATGGGTGTTATTTTCCTCTACTTCATGGGTTGCTTTTAGTTCTTTTTGCACTTTGCAATAATGGGTTCCGTTCATTTCTACTTCCTCACACTGTAGAATTAATTATTGAAAGACCGGCTGACAAAAAACATGAAAGAAAAGAAATTACACTACTCACATATTTACACCGGTAGAATTATTTTCAAGCTTAATTGAACAATTTTAGATTTATTCTGTTAGCAAGAATCCCCAATGCTTCTTACTCGATGTTTTCTATTTTTTATGCATTGTGTTGCTTGCATTGAGTTATTTTGAAAGGGCCCTCTCAGAGGTTGTCAAACTTTTTGTGTTGACTTGGCTTTGTAGCCCTTTCATTGAATTTTAGCACTAGGTCCCTGCACTTTGGACCTTGGTATGAAGCTTTCTTGTTGAATCATCTTTTAACCACCTACTAGTGATTGGACATGGCTATTAGGGTATTTTCCCTTTTTTCTTACACTTCTAGCAACTCAACCAGTTGCACCTCCATGGCACCATTTTTCTCTACCTCAAGAGATTTGAGAAATTGTAATGCTATAATCTCCATGGAGATAGGCAATAGAGCCTCTTTTCTATATACTAGCTCATACGGCGAAGTCTTGAGGACTTTCTTGGGAGTTATGCATTTGGCCATGAGCACTACCTAGGCTTCAGTCCACCTGGTGAAGTAGTCTCTTTCCATTAGAATCCATTTGTGTCTGATGTTGGAGGCAGGATTGATCATTCTGATGAAATCAATGCCCCATTGCACAAATGGTTCATCAACCACTATCAGGTTGAGAGGCATTGCAGAGTTTTTTCTTCTTCCCGCAAAGAATTGACATTCCTTGGAGGCTTTTACCAAGGAGTATGAGTTGTTGAATGGTGTAGGCTAGAAGTACCTAGTACACATGATTTTTATGGTGGTGGTCTTTCTGGAGAAATGCCTGCCCATAGAACTATTGTGGAAAGTGTCAAGAATCCTCTTTGCTTGCTCTATGGTGACACACCACAATAGAATGTTGTGGAAGTTCCTTTTGAAATGGATCCCTTTGATGAGTGCATATCCGTTGTTTTGTAGTTGGTAGAATCTTCTCTTTTGAGAAGGAAGTCCTAGTGGATATTTTCCTATGTGCATGAATCTCACCCTATCCACTAGCCAACAACCTTCAGACTCAAACTCATTTGTTAGAACCAGCTCTGGTTGCTCTTCTTCGGCTGTTATTTCTTCATCATGTGAAAAATACTTGCACAGTCCTCTTCCTCGGATGGTCTTTGTAGGATTGACCTCAATGTCATATTCAAGGATCTTAGTGATCCAATTATCCCTTTTTCTGGTTATTTCTCCTTCCATGATGTATTCACGCACACTGAAATACATGACATAAACAATCACCTTATTGCAAGATATTAGGTGTTGTAACTTCTTGAGCCCCTTAGCTATTGTGAAGGATTGCCTCTGACAAAGTTGTAGTTTGTCTCATATTCCTTTAAGGTCTGGGAGTGAAATGCTATCGGATGTTCTCCCTCTCCTTCATTTTCCTTCTCAGTTAGGATAGTAGCAATGCTTGACTTGCTACTAAATACATACATTATGAAGTCCTTCGATAGGTCTGGATTGGCCAGCACAGGAGTGGAAGAAATAGCATCCTTAACCTTCTTGAAGGATTCTCTAGCTTCTTTATTCCATTTAAATAATTTATCCTTTTTCAGCATCAGGGTGATTGGCCTAAACTTTCCTGCAAAATCAGAAATAAATTTGCTTACAAAGTTAACCTTCCCTAAGAAAGAATCGACTTCTTTCTTGTTGACTGGCAAGGGAAGTTCTTTGATTGCTTTCACCCATTCAAGATCAATCGCAATTCCTTCTTTGGACACTACGTGTCCCAATAGCTTGCCTTGCGGCACTCTGAAGACATATTTTTTTGGATCTAGGGATACCCTGAAATCTTGGAAATTGTTGAAAACCATCTCAAGGTGATCGAAGTGATCATCCTTATGTTTGGAGAAAATAGTCAAATCATCCAAATAGATTAGGATTTAATCTTGTTAATTAATTCACTAAAAGCAATATCCATGGCCCACTGAAAAGTGGCTCTCGCATTTGAAAGGCTAAAAGGAATTTTGGCATATGCGAACGTTCCCGACTTGGTAGTGAACGTTGTCTTGTGTCGGTCCTCTTCTTTAACCCATATTTGATTGTAACTGGAGAAGCCATCCAGTAGAGAAAATATTTCTGACCCTTCCACTGTTTGCAAAATTGACTCCATAGAAGGCAGCGGGTAGTTGTCCTTTAGGGATGCTCTGTTAAAGTCCTAGAAGTCGACACATAGATGGATGTCTTTGTTCTTCTTTCAAACTAGGACTAGGTTGGATAACCATGTGTTGTGTTTTATTGAGAAGACAATCTAAGATTGAATTAGCTTTTCCAACTCTTGCACCATTAGTGCTTCAATCTTGGGATTCACTGGCCTCTATTTTTGGCAGACTGGTTTTGTACCTTTTGTCGGCTCTATTGTATGCTAGATGATTTCAAGATCGTATCCTTTGAGGTCATCATATAACCAAGCCACTACTCCTTGATGCTTCTCACAAAATTTGATGAGCCTCTCCTTATCAGGATGTGGAATTTCTTTCCTGACTTTGAGCTTTCTCCCATCTCCGACCTAGAGGTCTGCATTGTCGCTTTTGTCTACTACAAACTTCCTTTTATCATTCCTTGCATCATCACAATAAAATATGTTTTTGAGAGTGACAAGTATTTTCCTAAGCTTATTAGACCTTAGCTAAATGATTTGTTTATCGTAAACATCAACAATCTTTGGTTGGAGTTGGTCAAAAAATTCTCCCGACTGTTGGATGAATGAGACAATGTGTTCATCGTTGTCAAATACCTACCAGCTCTGATCATTATCTGGAATAGCCAGTCAAAATATCACTCATACAAATTGTTTGTTATGAATTAGGTCGAAGGTAGGTTCAAATTGAGGTCCATTTGTGGCCATGTGATTTGCATCAATATTTTATTCTCGAGGCATTGTGTGGATGTTTAAGGCTTCAAAACCTTCTATCAGGTCCCAGACTCTATGTCTATAAGATCTCATGCAAAATTTCTCAGCTGCAAAAATCCCTTAGACTTGGTTGACCACTAGTTTAGAATCTCTGAGCACCATTAATTTCTTAATTCCCATTCGCTCCGCAAGACCTAGACCTTGCACTAGGCCTTCATATTTAGCTTCATTGTTCAAACAAGCAAACTAGAAGTGGAAAGACTGAAGTATCTTTTCATTGTGGGGGCATATCAAACATATCCCAGCTCCTCCTCCCACATTGCATCTTACTCCATCAAAGTGTAATGTCCATAGCTCTAAAGCTTGGTTACTTTTAGGTTCCTTCATGACCTTTGGAAGCACTTGATCTTCATCATAGATGACATAGGTGCCCAACCCAGTAGCATGATAGTTGCCGAAAGGGTTAGTATCTATATATTTTCTCAAGAGAACTTCTTGATCGGTCTAATCTTCGGTTACCTTTTCATCTTCTAGCAACTCAGTGTAATATGTTTCCTCCTTAGTGAAAGAGGTATGAGCAACCTCAAAGTTGATCATAGCTTCATCGGCCACATGTTCCGAATGCAGAGCTTCAAACACTATTTTTATTTTAGCTCCATGCATGGTCCTTAGGATCAAGTGTGACCGGTCTAGAGAAAGATACCCTCCTATCTTTGAAGTGAATTCTTAGGACAAGTAGAGACCGAACATAGTGGGAACATCTATGATCACAGTATCTTGCAAAATTGTGATGCTAGGGTAGGAGAATAGAGTTAGGGGGGGTATTTGATGACACCTATGGTTTCAAATTTGTTCCCATCAAGCTGCATAACCCCCCTCTTTAAAGGTTCATAGCTAATTCCTAGGTCTTTAGCTATCTTCTTATGCATGACTATAGTGCTAGTGTTGGAGTCAATCATGGCATTGTGCAATAATTCTCTCCCACAATGAGAGTTAAGAAGAAGGGCTTCAGTTTCAGCTTATCTCTAACCTTGGTAGGGGCTTCCTCTGTGCTATTCATGATAACTTTGGCAAGAGGTGATTGATCAATAGCCATTCCTTTAAGTGATTACTCTATCGGCTCAATGATTGGATCCTCCTAGAGAGCCTTCTATAGCAATGTCTTCTATTTCGGAATAGCTAGGATATCCCATAGGGACACATTAGTGGATTTTTTTTCAATTGTTCCACCAAATTGAATGTTGATGGATTTGGAGGCTTATGCTCCTTAGCTCTTGTTATAACAATTTACCTTCACGATGGACATGGTTGTGCCACTGCAAAGGTACTAGGCGTCTGGTCAAAAGCACTTTTGGGTTGTGAACTAACCAGCTGCAGGATGATTGGTTGGCCTATGAATCTCCTCTTTGAGAGAGTGTTATAATCATACTACACTTGTGGGGATTTTGATGTAGATGCATCGTTAGGAAACACCGCATCTTCTTCTTCCATCCACAAGAAGAGCATGTGATCAAGAGCAATATTTTTTTCTTGTTCCAAGGACATTCCCTGCATTTGTGTAGTAAGCACCATGTTTTCCATTTATGGAGAGGCATATACATAACCTCCATGGTTCGATGTCGCTCCTTGGCTACGTTGCTCTGCCACCTTTTTTGTAGATTACCACATAGGAAATTTTGGGGCATATGTGATTCATTGCAAGGGAAGCACCAGGGATTGGTGTCATCGATTAAATTGTTTTTCCCCATTGTCAGCTCTCTACTTGAGCTTGGGTTGGCACTCTACAGTGAAGAAGGCATGGGTACTATTTGATTAGTTGTTTGTGCATGTGGATTTGTGTGAGATCCTCCTTAGAACTGGTTCTATTGGTAAGAAGACCTTCCACCTTGATAATTCTGATAAGTTGGCTTCGAAGGCACAGTCTGGTTTCGCTTGATAAAAATTATCTCATTGGCCATAGCCCACAACATCTCCTTGACATCACTAATATCATCCTTTGAAGAACCGGATGTGGAAGCAACATTCTATGGTGTGCCTAGATATGTATACATAGACTAGGGAGGAGCAGGCGCATTGGTAGACGGCATCTCCTGGGTGGGAACTAATACTTCGAGGAATATAGGGATGGTGGGCTGAGGTGGCACTACCCGGCATCTATCAGATTTTTCTCCGCCTTGACTGCAATGTATGCATTTGGTAGCATGGTTATGCCAAGAGATTGGATCATCATCAAAATTGGGATTGATATATTTTAGGTAGAACATGAATTCCAACTCGATCAGTAGGCAGATAGCAAGTTGAATTCTCTGCCAAGTTATCTGGAACTGGGCATTCAAGTCAGTCATTGCTTCATATGGGGCCTATTTTATGACTGGTAGTTGATGATATTGTGAAGACTTGTCTCCGTCATTTGAGAATTTTTCATAGAAAGAGTCTCTGAGTTGATCTCAGGTAGCAATTGTATTAGCTTGCAACATGCGGTACCAGTCTAGTGCCTTACCTCTAAAAGAGGTCACTAACAACCTTAGCGCTATATTTTGGTTTGTCACTTTGTGTACCAGACACACGTCTGCAACGTCTTGCAGATGTTTGGATGGTGTTCTTGAGCCATCTCCGGTTAACTTAGGTATAGCTTTTATAGTAGAGACTGAGATAGGAGCCCAAACGGTGGGTTTTATTGGTGCTACAAGAGGGCTTCTTACATCCCACACCACATAATTTATGTTAGCAGCAGGAAACATGGCTAGCGGAAGGGGCGGAGGAAGCGAAATATTCACTAATTGGGTCACAGGTTGCATTGTTCCTAGTGGCAGCACTAACAAACTAGGGTTATTCGTTGTTTGGGATCTAGTAACAAACCGATGATTAACACACCCTCTTTGAATTTTGATTCATTTAAGCAGTCCCACTAGGCATGCCAGAAAAAAGAAATTGTTGATGCCAAAAATTGGCAAGGTAAGAGCCTTTATGGGAAACTCAATTAATGGGGGGACCAATTGTGTTAAACTGAGTGACCTTCAGGTTTTTAAAGAAGTTGGCTTCTTCTATAATTGGGGGTTTGGAATAGGAAAAGGAAGTAGATATAAAAAAATAAAGATCTAACTAAGGCGATGCACCAAGGAATAGATATAGGCATAGTAAATCTATCTTTTGGGATTTGATTTAAGGGCCCGATCAGCAATCTACTATGTTCCAAAATAACAAAAATCAAAGATAAAAACCTGAATAATTCATTTAATGACATAAAATTATTCTCACACATATTCACTGAAAAGAGGAGTCAAAAACATGATCTAAACCAACAAACTTGCATTAAAATCATAGAATTTCTACAAATAAACAATTCAGGACAATAATGGCACAATATTAATGTTTTATCCAATAGCTTAAGAAAAATATAAAGGTCAAACAATGGCATAGTCTGAGAGTCTCATAAAATAATCTAAAATCAATATTAAAGGCCTAGCATCTTTCCCTAATTTTCCTGTCTCTTCCAAACCCTTCTTCCGAAGAAAGAAGCAGTATGTATAGCTAAAAATCCCACTACCTGGAGGGCCAGCAATAGAAAAGATCTTGTATCTCAAGCAATGATGCTTGTAGCAATGATTTCCTTTGGTTGTTGCAACAAAAAGATTTGGGCCATAGAACATGGTTGTTCCCTAGCCAGATGCATCCCCTATGAATGATGGCAGTGGTCCCAGAAAAACCTCATGCGTACAAGTGTTGCTTCCCAATGGAGGCAATTAGAACATGTGGTAGTATGTTGTAACCTGTTATTTGCTCCATCTTTCCCCTTAGTAGAACCCCCATCGAGGAGACGTGTGGCGACAGTTCGTAGCCTATGGTTCATTTCTCCCTTTCTGCGATGAAAGCTTCCCCTAGGAAGACACGTGGTGGCATTCTTTATTATCGACGCTAACTATGGGATCTGCCCAAAAGTGTATGTGGATGAAATCTACATGTCATGTGGACGAGGCCTAACTAAAAAGTGAAAGGAAGTAGCCTTGAAGTGCCCATGGTGACGACATGTGGAAGCATGGCGGGAGCCGGTAGAAGAGCGAAGGAAACAATCGTTGTGAGGAGCACCTGGTGGACACATGGTGGCAACTGATGGAGTTTATCAAAAAGAGGCCTGATTGAGAAGTGAAGGGAAAAATTTATAACATATGAGGCATGAGTCGACACTTAGCAAAACAAAAACACTTGAAGGGAGCTCAAGGAATTTTATATTCACAAATACCATGTTAGAATTGAATGATTCAATCCATGGCTCCCATGAAACACCTGCATGCAATTACCTATCACAATAGAGAAGATCAAAAGTGAGATTGTGCTCAATAACTTGAGAATTGTATTGATGCAAATAACATTTATGAATATTACAAATGAATGTGCAAGCTTTATAAAAGCATTGTACAAGAAAACCCTACATGCGGCTTTTCCAAGATAGAGACAAGTGTTGTAATCTCATGCAATGATACAACTTGTCCTAACTTTAGTCCAAACTAATAAAAGAGTCAAACTAAAGATTAAAAGCAACTCCTAAGTTTAGCTTAAGTGAACTAAAGTAAAAAATCCTCTAATAATTATTTGATGATTAATTAGTTATCAGATAATGGCTTATTTACTCCAACAACTACTTCTTCCTAGGTGGAAAGACTTATCGTCAATGCCTATAGGCGATTGAAGTCAGAATCCACCGGGTCTGGTAGGTTTACTACTTTGGGAAACCCTTGGGATGGTGGACGGAGCCATGGTGTAGTATGGGATGCATCAAATTCCCTTCCTGGTTATCAGATTGTATACTTAGCCTTGTGGGGTTGAGGGTGGACCCACGGTGTACTATGGGATGCACCAAATCCTCTTCCCATTTGTCCAATGGTGCAAAAGATCAAAAGAAAGGATAGGACCCACAATGTATTGTGCAATGCACCGATATTCTTTCCATATGAGATGCATTATGGACATG
>VDFB02347232.1:0-20497 GCA_007258455.2 Sequoia sempervirens
CAAAACTTGCACATTCCTCAACCTATCACAAGTTGACAAGTGGTCTCTTCTCATTGGCTTATCTTTAGTCCCACATCCTCCATGTTTGGTATTCTTTTATCACTTTTGCCCATAAATAGAGGTCTCCTCTATTTTTCAAATCCTTCACAATCTCATACACAAATGCATCATTATCATTTTAATCCATATCATCTTCAAGGCAGTTTTATCATTTAGCTTAGAAAAGGATTGGGAAAGGGATTCTTTCCATAGAAGCACCAATCCACTATGGGATAGGTTTGAGAATGCTTAGTATTTTTTTGATATTTTATCACTTTGTTTATTTAGCATGATTCAATATCTCATACGGATGCTTGATAATTTGCTATGTTTTAAAGTGCTAATCATGCTAATGTGTGTGTGTTAGTTTTAGCCATTTGCAAATTTTCACCATCCACACAAACAATTCGAGCTCTACCAAAATGAGTTGAAGGTAAAAAATTTGGTAACAGGGAGATCTAGAATAGGGTATAGACATCCGTTGAAGATAAACGATAAAGGAGTTTTGTTGGATGTCGCTACAACTACCCTACCGAACATGTATGGAAAATGTGGAAGCATAGACAAGGCAACTGAACTGTTTGACAAAATACCCTCGTGATTTGTGTAATTAAGGCTATGATATATCATTAAATGAAATGAAAAAAAAATAAAAAATGTGGAGAGCGAATTCTCTTCAAATAACTTCTTGAATGTCAGCCCCTATGAGAGAAAACTCGGCCATGAGCCACAACACAAGCCTAGCCCACAACGGATACTCCACTCTACAATGCTCCACCAAATGGCACCCAGTGGTGATGCCCAATCGTACAGCCAACAGTTGAATTATCAACCCCTTTATAGTCACCCACAATAAGAACCACAACAAAGAGTATCTAGTAATGGCTCTTGTCTGTAAATACCCTTCCAAATTTCTTAGATCCTAAAACACTATGCTCATGAAAAACCCAGGCCTATGAATCTCCATAGCTTTCTCCATGAGAATGGGGGCAAGTCACCCAAATCAAAAGTAAAATGTAAAGAATGTTAATAAAGTGAATTAATCAATAAGCTTCATTTGTAAAATCTAAATTCAACTTCCAGAACAAAGTTTTTATTATTTTTGATTAATTAAAAAAAGAAATCCTTGTTTGTGTTAGCTATTTGAAAAAAAAAATTACAAATAAATACATTGAATTTTTTTTAATTATAAAAAATATATTTGTGTTACTACTATAAATAAATGTTCACCCTAAAAACTTAAAAAATATATTTGTGTTACTACTATAATTAAATTGATTTTAAAATCTAAAAAAGCAACATTACCACCAAAAATTTAACTTTATTAGTTTTTCCTTACAAAGATTTTTGGATGTCATTATTTATTACATGACACTAAGTATTTAGTTTTAATTAAATTTTTAATTAAATTGATTTTAAAATCTAAAAAAGCAACATGACCATCATGTGCACATCAAATTTAACTTAATTAGTTTTTCCTTACAAAGATTTTTGGATGCCATTGCAATACACCTCTCGGTGTAATTAATTAGATAAATAATAAATATTTATTTAATTAAAGTGGACAATAAATTAATTAGATAAATAATAAATATTTAATTAATTAATGGCTAGAATATGGTAAAGTCAAGTGTGGTTAGGTATAGTCAAATTTTAAGTGTCTACATTTTCCCCCTCTTTCATATGATGTCATGGATATAAGCAGTGGCATTGTATCAAAGAAAATAAAATATAACGAGATAGGAGGGGATAAGGACTAGTGGTATGATGCCCCAGTCACTAGAAGGATGAGAGTTAGGTATGCTCCCTTGAGAGGACATGTGGGTTCAAAGATTATGAATGTGCTCTCAAAATGGATAGGAAAGTTAAAGGATGAAGGGCGTAAGGATAGAGGAAGATGATGGGTGGAAAGGGAGGAAATATGTATGAGAATCATGATGCAATGGTATAAGAAACGTAGATTTAATATTGTACTTGACGTTATGCACTAAGGTATAAGGAACTAGGATGACAATGTGCCAAGTATGTGATGAAAAGGTCAAATGCAAACATGTCTTATAACAAGGTCTTCTTACACTTTTCATATGAAGTTATATATTTGTGCCTAACCCTAATCCTAATTCAATCTTAGCCACCTACCATCACTTTATCTTAGCCCTTAATTTTACCTCTTTAGAATTTCGTAACTAGAGGACCCCTCATCCTTCATCATCAATCAAGCCTATTACTATTATACTTTTGTTGCTACTTTTCCATTTCATTATTTCATTCATACCAAGGTTATGCTAGTTTAATGAGAAATCCACATTCTACCATAATCTACAACAAATCAAATAGAACTAGGGTGCATTCTATTTCCGCTCAATTTAAGAGGATGGAGATTTTTTGAGGTATAAATTTGATTTTTTGCATTATCTTATGTTATTTTTCTTCATTCAGTTTTCCACATCTTCATTTACATGTTAAATAATAAATATTTATTTAACTAATAGGATCAAGTTAAGGGTAAAATATTATTTTTTGATAGTTAAATAGCTACCAAGGGGCAACACCTTATATTAATAAAAAAAAAATTGTACAATGTTCGAGTCATCAACCCTTAAACCATCCTGATACATACATACCCTGCACCAGGATTTCATCATTTGATTTTATCCCCACCCTTAGCTACTATCCAAAAATGGTTACAATTGTAGACTGACCATTACATCTAGATCATCCACAGACTGACTACAAGCTCATACTTTGATTACAAAATAGAACCAAAAAAGAAACTTCACTAGCTACCTAGGGTTTCATTCATCACCATCACTAGCATCCTATATTTTCCTAGCTTCAATCGTATTCAACACCAAAGGGTAGTTTGTATCACATGCTTGATGAGCAAGGTGGTTGACCTTTTCTTCCATGTCTCAGAAGTCATTTTCAAACCATTCTTCACCAACTCCCAACTCCCAGTCCTTGTCGTTAGTTTCCCACACCTTCCCTTCCAACCCTTCTTCCTTCACATATTCTTGCACCCACCCTTCCACTCGGTTCCTGGAAATTTCTGTTACACACATTAGGCAAGTGATACTTCGCTCAATTTCTCCCCAATGCTTCTTGAGTTCATGTGGATTTGGGAATTTTTGCACCTCCACCCTATTTCCCAAAGACATGTAGTAATTTTGTGGCATCGAAATGAGCAAGTTGTCATCCACATTGTCCAAGGCTTCATCAATTTCTCCCAACATTAAGTGTTGGAACACCATCTAGCAGAGATTCTTACTTTTGGCTTTGGAAACTCCCATGTAGAGTAGCATCACCAAGAACATCACCACGGTGTTGAAATTAATCCTAAACCTCTGGTGAGCTAGCAATAATTCTTGACCTAAAATATTTTTGACTGCTTGAAGCAATAGCAAATGGAATGACACCACGATACCATCAGGCATTTATCAATGGTTTCTCAATGAAAAACTTGCTTCTACTTGGTGGTATTCAAGAAGAGTGGCGTATCCATTGCACTCAACTGAGAGAAATGTTAAGAGACAACCAACTTTGGTTACAACATTGTCACCCAATCCTATTCAATAAACTCGTGAGTAATGTCATTATGATGGTTGCCTCGGGTAGTGTATTGTTTGATGCTTACCAACAAATCTACAAGATGCTAGTAAATATTTGGTCACATCCACCACCATTCATCCATAAGCAACCATGCCAAAATATAATTACCAAATTCAACACTAGTCTTTTCCAATGTCATAAGTCTAGTAGTCATACCCAAAGTGTAAGTTGTCATGTGCCTTGTATTTATGAGCCTCATCCTGTCCTCCGCATATGATGCCAACCTGGTAGCCATCTTAATCTTGATTCCTTTCCATTGCTGCCTTGGCCAACCCATTGGCCACATCATTCCCTTTCTTGTATACATGGCTAATCCATAATGCTTCAAACTTTGTTAGCAATTCTCTGATGTGTAGGAGAAAATGGTTGAGCTTCTAGTTTGTTGTAATGTTGAATTAGATGGTGTTTATTGTGATGAGGGGGTCCCCTTCCAAGTGTATGCATTTAGCTCCTAACTCCAAACCCACTTGCAATCCTATTAAGGTCACTTTAAACTCCACTTCATTATTGGTGCATTCCCTTAGGTAGACAAACATGTATGAGAGTTAACCCATCTTCATCATGTACAACACACCCAACTCCACTCAATCTAGCGTTTTCTTTGGAGGCCCCATCAAAGTTTATTTTAATCCACCTATCCTCTAGAGCCATCCATTTAACCTCCAACCTCTTTTGAATTTTAATTGTTCTTGCCAGTCCTATACAGAAGGGGGACTTCTCAACCTCGTAAAGGATTTTAACACCCTATTATTGCAATTCATGAAAAAACTCTGCTTGATTGCTTTTCCTTGAGCTACCTCATTTACTAGTTCTATGACCACCCCCTCAATTTTGACACACATCCTTTCATACTCCATTTCCTTTGCTTGAAAGATTCTTCTATTGCATTATTTCCAAATTTCCCATATGATGGATGAAGGGATGACTTCCCAGATGCTTCCAAACACTGACTTCCTAAATGGTAGTGGCCAAATATTAAACCAATCCACTATGTCCATCGAGTTTGGACATGAAATATTTCCAACACCTATATATGTAAGGAAAAGTCAATAAAATGTGGTTTTCTAACTCATTGTTGCACTTGTAGAGCACACACCTTCCAAGACCTTGGATCCAAATTGTAGCTAACTTGTCTTCAATTATAATTCATTTTTACATTCCTAACTAGGAAAAAATGCCTACTTTTCTAAGGCAAATTTTTCCCCAGATAAGCTTACATGGCCAATTTTCTTTTCCATCACAATTTCCTTAATCCTATATCCCAATTTTACTTTGTATTCCCTAGTACTAGATCCTCACCACCTGATGGAATCATCCTAATTGGATGGGGAAAAGGTTCTATTTTTTAAAAATTCTGCTAGTGCCACTTTTTGTACATGAGGAGAATTAATATCTGAAGGGAGCGTCATTCCCACTACTGTACCCCATTTTTCTAGGTTATTTTCCCATAGTTGCAAACCTTGTGCCCTAATTTATGGTTGTCTTTTCTTTGATGTCTTTCAAATTGGGGTATTTTGTAATTGGATTTTGGCCACCCCAGGAGTCCCCCCAGAAAGCACTCTGACCATTTATTACCTCCCAAGTTACATGTTTGGTAATGATGTCTTTGCATTCCAAGATGTAGTTCCAAATTGTTGATCCCTTCGAGGGGTCCACAGTTGTTAGGACGTGTGTGTTGGGAAGTCCAAATCCAAGTATTTCCTTTTGAGAACCTTGATCCACTTCTTCTCTCCTTTTGCATACATACCCCAAACAAGTTTAGACCCCATGGCTAGGTTCATTAATGTTAGCTGCTTGATGCCTACCCCCCAGCCTCCTTGGGGGAGAAAACCTTCTCCCATGCTACTAATGGGTTTTTTTGTTGCTCCCCAAGCCTACTCCAAAAAAAATTCTTGAATATCTGATTGAGGTAATCTTCAATTTCTTTAGGGATTTTCAAATAGGCCATTGAATATACTAGGATGGCTGAAATAATTGCCTTAACCATTAGAATCCTATCCAATCTATTCTTACAACTATTTTCTAAGCTTTCCCAATAGCATTTTTTATTAGTCCCAACAAATAATGGCATTCCCAAGAACCAGCTAGGAAATTTTGCCACCCTCATAACACAAAACCCTTCCTTGAATATAAAATAAACATGAAATATTCATTCACACATTGTTGCATTAATATCATAAAAACCAGGTTGCTACTTGCAACCAAATCACCAATTTCATTACAAACTATTTCTCAATGTTTACATCAATCCTCAAGGGACTAAAGGGCTGCAATATGGCCCATATGAAATCAAAAACAAGAAAAAAATAACAACTACAACAACAAATTAAATTTTCCTATACATTCTTCAAACCATCTCCTGTAAATAATGCATAAACAAAGCATAGGGCACCTGCAACCAACAATCTTTGATGATAAAACACTGTTGTAGCTTCATTTTCATTCCTTCAACCTACAATATCTCAATCTAAAAACCCCTTACAAATATTTTAAAAATCAAATAAAAAATGATTTTCAAGAGAAAATCTGATGGCTTGTAGAATCACTCCTTCCAGCTCCTGCAACAACACAATTTCAACACAAATAACTATGCCCATTTGGACCACCAACTTCTGGAGTCTCAATGGCTGCACCAAAACCATAAAACCTGAAAAAAATAATTCCTAAAAACCTCCTTGGAGGTATTCCATTCCCTCCTTGAGTCTTCCCACCCAAGCTACAGGAAAACTGAAATGAAAATGAAAAATCCAATCTTCTTATGCCTTACCCATGAAGTGGAATGAAATGCCATTTCATTTATATTTAATTTCTTGGAATTTCATGAAGATTCTCAACTTTCATGCCCATTCTTGGAAGAGTTAGAATGCAGGAAAATTAATAAATGATATGCCAAATAAAGCCAATTAAATTTATGGCATGGTGCACAAAGAAAATGGGATATTTATCCCTTTCCTAGTTTTTTGATTTTAAAGCAATTTTCAATCCCTATCATCTTGGCCGCCAACCTCCACTTCCCTATTTTTTAGGGATTTTTAAAAGATGCAAGAAAATTGATTCCCAAGTCAAACTCAATGCCCACCTTTTCTTTTTTAGGAGTTTTACAATTAAAACATCATTATTTTCCATTTTCACTTATCCGGGAAGCATTATTACATATCAAAATGCAAATTCAAATTGTCCAAATGCCTTGAAATTCAAATGATTATGGAAATGAAATTAAAAAGACAAAAATATGAAATCCCATCACAACAAAATTCAAAAATTCATAAATAAAACTAAACCTCCTTTTTGGTTGATGTTGATTTTGCATTCGCCTAGGATGCTCCTGCATCAGACACCCTAGGTAGTTTGAAAATTTTCATGAGTGAAACTCAAATATTTATAATATTGATGCTTGTCCTAGATCCATCTCTTTGTTTTTTCCATTGGAATCTTTCTATTCATTAATTTTTGCAAACTCACAACATAATACCCTTTCATCTTTAATCCTCTAGCCCTCATGTATTTCAAAACTTCAAATCTGAATTCCCACCAATACACTCTATTGGGATCAACAATCAAATATATACCTCCACCTTCAACAAAACAAATGTACTTCATTACCTATTTTTCTAATTTACCTTTCTCCTCTCCTTCCACCATGTCCCCTCCATGAAATTTCATTGTTTCAATTCCTTCTATAATACATATCATCACTACAATTTGATTTCTTTTACTCAAAACAACATTAGTACCATTATCAAGAGACTCATTTTCCATTTTTCCTAACAAGGAATCATAGTCACAAATAAAAACATCTTCATTTCCACTATTCTATAACAAACATTTATCAGAAAACTCTTTATTTACCTTCACTTTACACTCCTCCAATTTAACTTCATAAAATTGATCTACTGTTGCAATAAAATTCTCTATTTCTATTCTTATTTTCATCAAAGAAAACATAGAAATATGATTTTATCTCACCTTTACCTGCAACCTTCATTTCACTTGAGATTAACTCATCCCACTCCCTTTCAACTACTACAATCCACATCAATAAATCATCTCCTTAACTTTCTTCTATGCCTTCCAAAGGACACTATTTTGCTACAATATTTGTAGTCTCATCCTCCATGTCTTCCAATAGATATCCCTCTTTAGGTTCATCAATATCTTCATACTCATACTCTTCTTCTTCCTCAATGTCACATGCATGAAACTCTACTACTTCTTCTTTCCTGCAATAAAAACATCATTAGAATAATAAAAATTACCACCTACTCCCTTCTTCATTTCTTGTTTTCTCCTTGCAATCTCTACTGCAAATTTATTCACTTGTTTTTGCAACTCTATCATTCCAACTCTTATTCTTTCTTGTATCTTCTCTCTGATTTCCTCTAATCTAGGAATCCACAAAAACTGTCTAATGAAAAAATTACTTTTCCTCTTCCTCTTTTCCATTTCAAGGCCTCTCGAAGCCTTAACAACACAAATTTTCAAAACCTTCAAGTTCTTCACATGTAAACTGCCTCACATTTGGCAATCTGTTTACAAAATCTTCACTCTCAGGTCTTAGTGCAAGCTACCTCACATTTGGCACTTTGCTTGCACACTCAAGAACACCCGCTTTGATACCACTGATGAAAGTAGGGAACCACACATATCCTCACAACACAAAACAATTCATTGAATATAAAATAAAAATGAAATATTCATTCACACATTGCTGCAATAATATCATAAAAACTAGGTTGCTACTTGCAACCAAATCACCAATTTCATTACAAACTATTTCTCAATGTTTACATATATCCTCAAGGGACTCAAGGGATGCAATATGGCCCACATGAAATTAAGAAAATAGTAAAATAACAACTACAATATAAAATTAAATCTTCCCATACATTCTTCAAACCCTCTACTGCAAATTATAGATAAACAAAGCATAGTCAACCTTCAATCAACAATCTTTGATGATCAAACACTATTTTAGCTTCATTTCCATGCCTTCAACCTACAATATCTCAATCTGAAAACCCCTTACAAATTTTTTAAAAATAAAATACAAAATTATTTGCAACAAAAAATTTGATGGCTTGTAGAACCACTCCTTCTAGCTCCTGCAACAACACAAATAACTATGCTCATTTGTACTAGCAACTTCTAGAGTTTCAATAGATGCACCACAACCATAAAACCTACAAAACATTATTCCTAAAAACATCCTTGGAGGTATTCCATGCCATCCTTGAGTCTTCCCACCCAAGCTATAGGAAAACTGAAATGAAAATGAAAAATCCAATCTTTTTATGCCTTACTCATGAAGTGAAATATAATTTCATTTCAATATAATTTCTTGGAATTTCATGAAGATTCCCAACTTGCACACCCATTATTGGAAGAGTTACAATGTAGAAAAATTCATAAATGATATTCCAAATAAATCCAATTAAAATAATGGCATGGTACACAAAGAAAGTGGGATATTTATCCCTTTCTTGGTTTTTTGATTTTAAAGCAATTTTCAATCCCTATCATTTTGAGTGCCAACTTCCACTTCCCTATTTTTTAGGGATTTTAAAAATATGCAAGAAAATTGATTCCCAAGTCAAACTCAATGCCACCTTTTCTTTTTCAAGAGTTTGACAATTAAAACATCATTATTGTTCATTTTCACTTATCCAGGAAGCATTATTACATATCAAAATGCAAATTCAAATTGTCCAAATTCCTTGACATTCAAATGCTCATTGAAATGAAATTAAAAAGCCAAAAATATGAAATCTCATCACACCAAAATTCAAAACTTCATAAATAAAACTAAACCTCCTTTTTGGTTGATGTTGATTGCTCATTCACCTAGGATGCTCCTACATCAAAGCCCAAAATCCTTGCCTCTCATTCAAGGCTTGGTTGTATGTTGAGGAAAAAGATCTTCAAATTTCTCCAATTGATGCTTTGCCTGAATTCTAGGTAGTACTCATCTAGGTAATTCTTGATGGTTCTAGCCTCCTTTCTACTAGCTGTGCCAAAAGTGATTGTGTCATCAACAATTTTTTGATGCATTGTTGTGTCCAAACCATTCGCTATCAACATCCCCAACCACTTTCCTTCACATCTTAGGGAATTGATGCCTCTCCCCAAGGCCTCTGCCATGATGATAAAAAGAAAGGGGGACAACGGATCTCCCTATCTTATTCCCCTAGAAGAAGAAAAGAAGCCATGAGTCGCACCATTTACCATGATTGAAAATTTGGTCATTGAAGTGCATCTTTTGACCCAGCTAATCCATTTCTCTTTGAAACCAAATCTACTCAACAATTTTATCAAAAATTATCTATCCACCAAATCATATGCTTTTAGTATGTCTAATTTGAAGACCATGCAAGCCTCTCTTTCCTTCATATCTGAGTGTACAATATCATGTGCAATGATGATACCCTCCACTATTGATCTCCTAGGAGAAAACCCACTTTTCTTTTATGAAATGATTTCCTTTAACACTCCCTTGAGTCTATTGCCTATGATCTTAGTTACAACTTTATACATTGTGTTGCAAAATGTTATTGGTTTGAAATCACCCATTGTCTATGATTCCTTCTTCTTAGGAATTAAAGCTAAGAAGGTGTACAGATCATTACCCACTATATCCCAATTTTTTTGGAAGAACCCAATCAAAAATCCATTTAGGCTTAGAGTTTTGTTTGAATTGAGCTGAAAAGTTACTGCCCTCACTTCTTCCTTGCTAATTTTTTGATAAAGAACCCCCTTATTCTCCCCACTAATTATGTTGGGGATAGAACTAAGAAGCCTCTCCCATACCTCTCTATGCTCTGGAGCCTCCTTGTTTAGAATTGATTCGAAGAAACTTAATACTTCATTGTTTACTTCTTCAAAGGATTGTGTTATCCTCCCATCCTCCATCCTCCATTCTATTATTTTGTTCCTGCTTCTATTTTCCACAGCTATTCCATGGAAATATTTGGTGTTATTGTCACCTTCTTTTAGCCATATTTCTCTAGACTTTTGTCTCTAGAAACATTCTTCCTTTTTTCAAGATCTCTACAAGCTCCCATTTTAGTGCCTTTTCAACTTCAAAATATTCACTCCCCATCCCATTTTCAATGATATGCTCATTTAGTGTTTCCAATTCTTGCTCTAGATTCTTTCTTTTTCCTAGAATATGTTCTTGAAGTGTTTTTTGTTCCACTCCTTTAATTTTTTTTGACAAAGTTCAATTTTTTTCTGATCTTGAATAGGTGAGAGTGATTCCCAATCTTGATTTCATCCCACCAAGTGGCAACTAAGTTAGGCATCCTATCATGTCTAAGCCATATATTCTCAAATTTAAATGGATTTCCTTTTGGAGGTTCATCAAGTTGGATGGATAGCTGTATAGGGTAATGATTCGACCCTGTTTAAGGGAGTATCATCACCTCCCGCAAATCATTTTGTCCCCCCCATTCCCCAAAAAGTAGAAATCTATCTAGCCTCTCAGCTATGCTAGTGAAACCTTTTCTTCTATTTGACCAAGTTAAAACCCAATTTTTAGCTTATAGATTCAATAACTAATTATTGTCTACAAAATCTTGAAATTCCTACAGAACATCCGTGATTCAACCTATACCTCCCTATTTTTATTCATTATTCAATGTAGAATTGAATTATCTTGCTATGATTCCCTTCCTTTCCCTTAATTGGTTATTCCATCAGATATTTATTTCCATAGGTTCCTCTTGTCTACAATAGATAATGGCCCATAAACATTAATGATGAAGAATTGTTCATTTCTCTGTAAGAATCTACAAGTCAACATTATCCAATTTCCATTCTCTACTACCAATTCTCCTATGATAGCTAATAGGTTCCCTATGACACCAATTCCCCCTGATGCTCCCTCAAAACCAATAAATATTCTTTTCCATTTCCTCCAACATCCAAGTCTCTTGTCACACCTCTCCTTGCTCAATTTTTCCTTTTGCAATAAGAATATGTCTTCCCTAGATTGGTCAATTTGATGCTTGACCAAGTGCCATTTGTTAGGGGCATTAATGTCCCTAAAATTCCAAGTTATGATCTTCATTTCCCCTAGGGAAGGATCACATCCTTCCTTGACCTTAGTTTCATTTTTCCCACTGCATTTTCCGTAATCTCCAACTTAGCCTTGTTTGATTTGGGTCCCCTCTTCCCATTTCTCTTAATGTTTGTTCTCTTTTTTTTCAACTATGTCTACTCCAACATCCTTTCCTCCACCATTTCCCCTTCCTCTGCCTCCCTCATTTCTTCTTCTTCTAAGTCCACTTCTACCTTAGTCTCTTCCCCCTCTACTTGCAAGGTATTTTTCTCTAAAATTTCCATTCCTTTCCCTATTTTTTCCTTTTCTTCCCTATTCTCTTCCATTAGACCCATTCCCTTTACCCCAACTTCTTTTTCACCAATGGTCTTCTTTGCACTCAGTGTTTCTTCTAGTGTTACTTATACTTCTTGGCTAGGGGGTGTTATCTTTCTATTCATAGCTTATCCCTAAGCCACTCAACTCTTCTCCTGTTAGCTCGACCAACTTGTCCCTCAGATTGTCTATAGGGTGCTCTACATTCTTTGCTTGATACTCCCTTCCAACTAAATTAACTATTGGATCCTCATACACCTTAGTGAATTTCTTGGCATCCCCCATTATGCACTCACTTTTCAATTCATCACTACCCTTATCCCATTCATACCCATTTTCTTTGTTAACCCTCATCTTCACATTGCAATACAAATTGCCATAGTCTCTAGATTTGTAGATGGGACATAATTTTATTTGGTCCTCCCTTTCCACTTTTTTTTTTTGAATTGTACCCTCCATACAAATTTCAATTTCCTAAGGAAGAACCTCATGTGGGGTTATACCTAGGAATATTCTGGTATATGTGCCCAATCATCTATCCTCATTGTTTTTCTCTACCAATATGAGCTTACTTATGATTTTCCCAATTTCAACCAAAGTTTCATCATCCCAGAGCTCTGAGGGTAGGTTGTAGAGGTGAACCCATATTGATCTTTCCTGGATTGTGCATTTTCAACGATGGAAATTTGGGTACCAATCAATCAAATATATCCCAACATTTTTTAGGTAATACAAGCCATTGAGCATGACTTTACCTTTATCCTCATTGGAGGGGAATTCTACCAAGAAAAATTCATTTGGCAATGCCTTAGCCTGAACCCTAACTCCCCATTTTCATAGCACCACCTATAGCAACCACGGTGTTCTACTAAGTAAAATTTCGGAAGTTTTCATGTTAAGTGAATTTTTCATGATGCCAAAACATGGAAATAATTTTTTTTCTTCCCATAATGTAAATTACACGCACATTTGAAAAAATAATATTTCCAAACTTCTATTGCATTTCATTGTAATTTCACAAATCTTTCCATGACATATATTTCATTTGAATAAACCCAAGTTTATCATTACATCTTTCCATATAAATGGGTGCATGATACATACATAGCTCTTCTAATCTTCATCTAGAAATAGATATAAAAATGATACTAATGTCGTTGTGACGGTGCATACATTTTGGATGTCCACAATTGTTGGTGCATACACTCCAACTATCCCCAATGCTGGCACAAACATATGCAAACCTCAGACGCCAACTGAAGAGGAGAAGCATCATTCAAGTGATTTTATTCCAACCACATAATCCAATGTGGTCCCATGCACATCTGTCACTAATGACAAGATGACCCTAACCTTCAATAAAGGGATTGGTTGGTAAACCTCATAAAAAATTCCTATCTAAGCTTAGTGTTGTTTCCTACAAACTAGAACCTATTCATACAGTCGTTATTCCTATGAGTATGAAAATCTTGAACTAGAATACATAAAAGGAACATAGTGAACTAATAGTGTAAATAGTGGCAACTTACACTACTTTGGCCAAAGTATTCTCACCCATTACTTAGAGTGATAATCATCCTATTCACATACACTTCTATAGCTCAATTTAAATTATGACCATTCATATACTATGCTTAGGTAATTTCCTTCCATAGGTAATCCCTAACCTTGGAAATAGCCTATTCCCCTTTTCTAAGAAACTATGGTATCTCTACTAGTAAATCCTAAGAATAAGTTACCACCGTCCATGGATATTCCAATCCCAAGCATAACATATGAGATTATCTAGTCTGCAAATTAAGTTTTCACAAACATCTTAATGAACTATTCCCTTCAATGGATAGTCTAGCCCTAGGTTCAACTTTATAGTCTAAAGTATAGCTACATAAGCTTCATCCAATCATAGATTAGATATTCATCAATAAATGACTCCATTCAATAATATATCACATTAATAAGTGGTTCTCATCAAGAGAATAGCCATATCCATAAATGACCTCAATCAAAGAATAATCATATCAACAGATGATTCCATTTGAAAGAGTAATCTCCTTAATAAAAAGAGTTATTCAAAGATTACAATATTGTCAACATTATGAATTCATAACAAGAGTATAAAGTAACTAACCAAGTATCAACTCTAACTCAATAGGTAATCCCACCTATGTTTTGCAACAAAACCCGTTTGAGTAGGTTATTCCCAACCTATAGGATCCAATGAGTAGTCAAGTACATATCCCAACCTAGTAGGTAAATCATAACCTAAGGTTTCCTCAAATAAATTCTCAACTCAATAGGTTATGCCAAACCTAGGATTTCATTCAAGAGTGACGTATGATCAATTGATCATTCAAGTAAAGATAATTGATGTGGTTTGCATAATGTCACATCATAACTTTCATACCTTCTTTTTTTTAATTCTAACCCTATGATTCCAAAGGTTCCCTAGCATAATAAGATAATAGTGTCAAGTCACTTCATGCCATTGATATATTTCACACTATGTGTAGTACAAACTATCTTGTATAGAGCATCAATATCTAAATTCCTATATAGGGTATAAAGGAGTATTAATACACTTCCTTTAAGCTAATAATATTTCATCATTCCTGGTATATATTACCAATGATAAACAAACACTCCTATTATGGAGTATATACAAACACCTTCATAGAAAAGTATAAAACAACTACTTTTCCTTTCCATAAGAAAATTATATGATTCATTAATGCAAGTATTCTCAAGCAATCCACTCAAAGTAGTCAAACTCATTCTTTTGTAATTAAAGACAAATAAAAGAAGATTAGATCCTCATGCCTATAATATGCTTGATCCAACTAATTGACTAGATTCATATCCTTCCAAAGACAACTTGATAGCCTTCACTTTTCCACTCAAAGTGATACTTCACTATGTCCTCTTTCACAATATAACTCAATGCTCTCACAAAGTAACTCTAAGCTCTCAAAAAATAACTTTAAGCTCTCACAGAATATAGCTCTCAAAATATTTGCAATAGAATAGATTTATAGAATAATGTGTGCCAAATGAGAGAGCTATCCTATCTATTTATACAAAAAAATGAGACATTCATGCCAAAAGATAAGGCATGCCAATCGACAACACTCTACATGAAGATTGAATCACATCACACAAAAGGGTGATTGAAATCTAAGTGAAAACTCAACTTGGCACTCTAGAGATCGACCCTTATGGCTTGATAGAAACTAGAGACCAATTCAAATATGTGCATGCCTAAAAGATGAGAATCAACTTGCAACCAAAATAGACTTCTACAGAAACAGAGCTTTCATATTTTAGCACCAAGTATCAACCATCCTCCTATTCATTTAGCATGGTTTATCTCAATGAAATAGTCCTCAATTTGTAGGCAACACATATCATATGTCAACTTGGTCATAGTCTATTCTATTAACAGAGAAAAGATGAGTCAAATACACTATAATAGCATTCAGACTTGTGCTTTGACCAAGCACATTATTTGCTGATTATTTCCTTTATCATGCATTTAATCACTTGACACAATAGATGTATATCCATCACCTATCATGGTTTAGGTGTTTCCTTTACTTACTTTTCCAACGTGTTTCATGCAAAGTTCACTTTGGTTTCCATATGTTATACCCTATTCAAAGACTTCCTATAATATTTGTTTGTCAGGCATTTTATGCATTAAAGTCATTCATTCCTTAACCCTTTGAAGTGGTCACTATAAGTGCTCATGCATTGTTTTATTCTCTTAATATTGCATGTTGCTATATTGGTTTACTCCCTAGCATTGTGCACAACACTTTATTCGCTAAGATTTAATATAAACATTGTGCTATAATATGTGACACTAAACCTACATTCTATCGACCATGGCTTATAACCCCATATTGACCTTTATCTTATGCCAAAAATATGTATTAATCGGCCTTTAATGCTTTGCATAACATATATAAATTGGCCTCTATTAATTATCATATATATAAATATATATTTTTATATAGATATGGATAGATATATATGTCAATGAATAGCCTTAACACTATATATATATATAAATCCATGACAATCAAATACGTATATATTTCATGATCAAATAAATAATATCAAGTTAACGTTTATATAATAATATCGATTGTATATATATACCTCTATGTACACATATACATGCATATACATATATTGATATATCCATATGGAAATTTTTGTTTGTCACACATACGTATATATTGACACATCTATACATATGTATATATGTATATATCTTATATATATATTTATATATACATTTGATTACAATCAAGTTCTCATAAAATTACTATCTTATTGATAAGTAATATATGTGTGATGTATATACATATATACATACATGTCACATTGTCCCTATGATAACACCATACTCATAAGCAACATGTTCATAATCATGCATAGGTACATATACCTATGTACTCTCATGTACATGATCCTCCATGCGTATGTTCTATCATCAACATGCATATGAAAAAATATACATACATTCAATGTGAGTTCACCACATCAATAAAGCATAGTAATATAAGGAAGAACTCATAAGCTCAAAGCACATAAACATCATCCAAGAAAACACTCAACAATAATCAAGACCCTTACTAATGCAGGCACATCATACTAAGGATTACTTACCAATTCCCAACACTATTACTTGACTCATCCATTCTATTGTGAGTGTGTGTGTGAGCTCATATAGGTTTCATAAATATTATTTGACCAATCACTTCCCCTGAGTGATACTTCCCCTAACTTTCAGAGGATTGAACCTGTCCCTACAACCAGCTTTGCACATTTGCAATGGTAGTTAGACGTTCATAATAAATCCATATGCATCATAAAACTTTAGCATATTCATATACCAATACATGTTCATATCAATGTAAACATAATTACTCTTCTAGGGCAATAATACCTTAATACTTATTTCAGTATTCCATTCATTTTATAAACATATGAAAATCATGATTGCATTTACGATCCTATTTACCCGTGAAGGTAAAAGTAAATTAGTAATAACAAGATGGGATGTGACACTACCTTCCTATGTTCACTACATCACACCACCCTCCCTCCCCACTTAAGAAAAAATCCTTTTTCCTTCAGCTTTTCTACTGAATTTTTGACTTGATCTTTGTCTAAATTGACAAAATGTTTTGAACAGTTTAGGGTGGGAGACTTACCAATTAGATCTGCATATTGATGCGACGGTCCTTCCTCTGCTATCACCTTATCCTTCCTTTTCCATGGCATTCTTGTTCACTCCTTGCTTCCATATGTTTTATCACACCAATTGACAAATGTGTCTTCCCTCAGATTCTTTTCCTAGAACCACCCACGCCAACCATCCGCCACTTGCCTCCAGTTCGCACCACCTTGCCTATTGATGCTTGAGTATCAAGAAAATTTCCTTCAATCTTGTGTTACTTCCATAGACCTTGGGGGCCAGTCACATGGGTTCATCCATGGAAGCATAGGCTTACCTACCTAATCTCTCTTCCCATAGTTCAATCCTTGACCACGACTCCACTTGTCATGATGTTCCCTGCTTTTGTATCCCAGGTGGCATTTATCCACCCACTTTTGGCCTTCAAAAACCCACTATGGAATATGCTCTCTTCCTCCTTCCCACCATTCCTTTGCAATTTCTCCATTTGGTCGAGCTTCTATCTCAATGTTGCCCCAATCTCGCCCTCCCAAATCACCTAGATTTTTTTCTCCTCTTTGCTCATTTTTTCCCCTAGTTAAGGGTAAACTATTTAAATAAATAATAAATATTTATTTAATTGAAGGTAAGAATAAAATGAGGGAAATATGGAATTAATTAATTAATTAATTAACATTTATTTAGTTAGTAGCTTAGGATAGAGTATAATTAGGTGTGGTTGAATAAGGTCAGATTTTAAGTGTCTACATTTTTTCCCTCTTTGATGTGATGTCACAACTGTGAGAAGTGACGTTGTATCAAAGAGGAATAAAATATAATGGATAGAAAGGGATAAGGATTAGTGGCATGATGCCCCAGTCACTAGAAGGGATGAGGAAGGATGATGATGAGGTAATGGGATTCTCCCTCATTTAATTCAATAGGTTTGTGTATTTTTCTAGGCTACAAAGTTTCGATAAAGTCTCTTAAGAGCCCTAAGAGAAAAACACTACCAAAGATTTTCCCACCTATTCTCTTAATCCTTGACAACTATGAATGTACCATTTGTACCTACAAGTGGAATTGAAGTCCCTCTATAGTACCCTATCTCATTTTTTTAAAATGTAGACCATTTAATTGTGCTAACAACAAATGCATTCTTATAAAATTTATCATTTGAGAGCAATATAAAGGTGCCAATAAGATTTTTTTTATTATTTTTCACCTTGTGGATTGAACCAACTATGTTAGAACATCAATATTGGAAGGTGAATGATATTGAAGGCCTTAGTTTATTCCATAATTCTCTAGATCCTTCCAGGCTACATTGAATTGAGATGATCTCTTAAGAGCCTAAAGAGGAAAAAGTTGTCAAAATTGCACCTATTGATTCTCTATAAATGTGACACCTACAAATTTCTTGTTTCCACCTACAGATGGCTATCAATTCCCACTATAATACCTATCTCAATTTTTTTCAACTCCAAACTATTTGACCATGCTAGTGATGATTGTATTCCTGTAAAATCCCTCATTTGAGAGTATTGTAAAGGTGCCAATAGGCTTTTTTTGTTCTTTTGCACCTTGTGGGACCAAACTAACTATGCTAGCACTTTAGGGTAGGTGAGTGAAATCCATTGGATTCATTGATTTTTTGTAGGTCTATGAACCCTTCCAAGCTATATTACATTGAGGTAGTCTCTTAAGAGCCCTTTAAGAGCAAAAATATTGCCAAAATTTCACTTTCCTATTCTTTCAATCTATGGCACCTATAGGTGGATGTCAAGTCCATCTATAATACTTTGTCTCAATTTTTTTCAACTACAAATCATTTGACCATGACAAAAATGAATTCATTCTTGTAAAATGCCTCATTTGAGAGGAGTGTAAAGGTGTCGACATGTATTTTTTTTTTATTCCACACCTCATGGTACTGAACCAATTACACTAGCACATTGATATGGGTAGGTGAAAGCTACTATAAGCCTAAGTGTCTTTTGTAGGTCTCTAGATTCTCCTAGGCTACATTGTATTGAAAAATCTCTTAAGAGCCTGTGGATTGAAAATCCCTTGAGCTCCCTTCGGGTTGATAGCATTGTTTTGCTTGGCCCTGTCCCACACCTCATATCTGTGGATATCCCTGGCACTTTTTGAAGAGTCTTGCCCACCATGTCTCCATGTGTTTTCCACACGCTCCTTGCAAATATTTCCTCCCTTGCTTCTCTATTGAGCCTCATCATGCCTCCACATGTCAACAACGTGGGCCTCTATGAGCCTGATCCCCTTTTCTTCTCTACTGAGCTTTGCATGCATGCCACGTAGCATCATTCCTCAAGCACCTTTTGGAAAACCCCACAATCAACGCTTGGGATGAAGAATTCTCCATGTGTCTTCTCCACAAGGAGTTTCATCGCAAGGAAGGGAAGAATGAGTGATGAGTCCCACCCTATCGCCACGTGTCATAACCATCTTTGTAGGCTAGTGAAATGTGTCTACATGGGGATTTTGCTGCTTCCACATTGGGACCACAATCATCATTCACAGGGGATGCATCTGGTTCGAAGGCGACTGCATTCCGTGCTTCAAAATATTTTCACTTGCAATAGCCATGGGAAATCATCATGATGGATATCATTGCAAATGTAGGGGATCTTTTTTGTTATTGGCTCTTAGGTTGTGGGATGCTTCTCTATATAAACTACTTCACCTCTCCAAAAATGGTCCCGATTCTAAGTTTAGAGAAAGCACATAAAATTGTGAAAAGAAACCAGGCCTTTGTATTGCTTTTTAGATTATTGTATTAAGAATCATAGACTATGCCATTGTTGTTCAACTTTTATGTTCCTTAGCTAATTGACAAAGAATTATACTGTGCTGCTATTGTACTTAATAGTTTATTTACTGAACTTCTATAATCACAATATAACTTGTTGATTCAAACCATGTCTTGGACTCTTCTTTTCAGTAATTGTGTATAGAAATTATTTTATGTTATTTGATAAACTTCTTAGGCTTTTCATTTGTACTTTTGGTTATTTCCAGACATGTAGATTGCTGAACGGGCCCTTAATTCCCATCTCAAAAGAAGATTTACTATGCCCACACCTACATCTTGGTGTATTGCCTTAGGTTAGATCTTTATTTTATATATCTAATTCCTTTTCCCATTCCAAACCCCCCAAATACAGAAGAAGCTAGCTTCTTTAAAAACCTGAAGGTCACTCAGTTTAGCGCAATTGGTCCCCCCATTAACTGGGTTTCCCATAAGGCTTTTGCCTGGAATTTTTAGGCATCAA
>VDFB02347233.1:0-25268 GCA_007258455.2 Sequoia sempervirens
TGTAGATGCAAGATTAAACTATGATAATGATTTGAACTAATAAACTTGAAATAAACATGATGCTATGATAAATGAACTCTAAATGAATTAAGTGCATGAATTCTAATTAACTGCCTATTACCAATGCTTGGATTCACACAAGTATTTATAGAGTTTTTCGAATGATTTTGATTGGCTGTCTTGATTGACGGTTGTGATAATTCCTGGCAGATCGAACGGCTGAAGATAGATGAAATTGAAGAGAAAATAGAAGAAACCTAAAAACAAGATTTTTCTATTTTTATGGAAGAGGAAAAAGAAGAGAAGATAAGAATAAAAGAAAGATTTAAAGCTGATAAATAATTAATTAAAAAAAATCAATTATTTATTTGTGGAGGACATTCAGCTTTTCTTAATTAAATAAAATATTTAATTAAGTTTTTAAAAGCAGAAGAAAGGTGGTGATAAGAAAAGAGCTTTAATCATGTTTTATTGAAAAAAGCAGAATATTTCATAATTAAATAAATTTAATTATGATATGAGAAGATTGCACAATCAGGTAAAATACCTAATTTTGATTTGGAAAGAAAGCATAAGATATTTTTAATTAAATAAAATTTATTTAATTAAATCACTTTTATGAAATTAATTAAATGAAACATTTAATTAATTAAAAGAAGAAATTAAAATAGAAGAAAAGGGATATTTAAATTTAATTAAATCAAAAGATTTAATTTAAATTCAAACAGTGATAATTAATTTAAATAGATAGAATGTATTTATTTAAATAATTAAGTGGACATATGAAATGAATTAAAATAAAATAAATTTGTTGAATTATGGAGAAGAATAAAGATGAATGAACAATATAATTAAATTAATTAAATTTAATCATATGTAGAGGATTTTGAAGAACTAGGCCAAAATAATAAATATTTAATTAATTTCCGGGGATCTCGAACTGACCATTTTATGCGTATACATTTTGCCCCTCTTTGATGTGTGAAGCATTGCTTCAAAAGAAAATAGAAACCCCTTTTCCTGATATATTTTACGATTTTTGATGTTGATGATGCCCCCTCGGGAGGTAAATCACAGAAGAAGAAATTGATAGTGATAGATGAACAGTGATTTAGCGCCCGATAGATGATGTGGTCGATGCCCCAGTGAAAAAGAGGATGAAAAATGGAAAATGCCATTAATGCCCACCCTAAAAAGACCCTTATAAGGTAAAAGGGGTAAAATGAAGTGTCATTTTCACCCTGCTGCTACAGTAAAATTTGAGCTCTGAGAGTGACTTGGCGAGATGGTGATCCCCGTGCATAGACATAGGTTCGAGCGAGCGCGACGATATCAGAGACCAGCGGCGTATGGACCACCGGTGAGTGATTCGAACCATCTATGTTGTCAAATTTTGCATTTAAGATCATATTTGAATTGTTTTTAAATCAGTTTGCAATTTTTCTGCACGTTTTAGCGCATCTAGGGATTGTTTTAGCGCATTCAAAATTTTTTTTAGTGCATCTAGAAAATTCCGTAGCGCATCTAGGAATAGATTATAAACTGATCTTTTAGCGCATCCGATAGATAGAGTTGCGCATTTAGGGCGAAATCGGCTAGGTAGGTGTTTTAGCGTAGCTAGGGCACAAAACTGCGCATTTAGGGTTTGGTCCAAAAATGCTAGAGTTGCGCATCGGGTAGTTAAAGTAGCGCATCCGAGAGACATAGTAGCGCATACGGGGTTTTAGCGCATCTAGGAAACAGTGTAGCGCAATTGAGAAAAACTTTAGCGCATATGGTTTTTAGCGCATATGGGCGACAAAATTGCGCATTTAGGAAAATTTCCCCAGAATGCCTGTGTGATGAAAAATGATGATTAAAAGTGCTTCCTTAGTCAATAGATAGATAAATTGTAGGACCAGCATGCTGATAGGATAGAAAATCTGATAGAGAACTGATAACTTTGCTTTCCGCGATTGAAAAACAAAGAGTAGATGTCGAACAACAAAGAGTAAAATGATTGATTGAGTGATTTGATTTTGATAACCTTGCTTCTCATGATTGAAAAACAAAGAGTAGATGTTGGATAAATTTTCTTTCTGCGATAGAAAACAAATAGTAAAAATGGAGGTAAAAATTTGCATTCATGATTGAAATACAAATAGAAAATGATATGTGTGTTGATAAATTTGCTTTCCTGAAAAGAAAAACAAATAGTAAATGATGATAGAGTAGATTGATTTGACATGCTGATTAGATTGATGTAGCACTTGATATGGGTCATTGATATGTTATGTGATATGAGTCTGATTTGAGGGATTTGTTGTGATGGTTGAACAAAATAGGAGGCTTTCAAAAGCCTCCAGATCAGAGAGCGGTTCCCACTATGTTGGGAGCGGATAGGAGAGCTGACTCCTGTAGAGTTACAGGTGATAGTAGACTGTGGATTGGGACCATTGTTGACCATGCCGCGAGGCATTCAGGCCAACAGGGGGCTATTGACGGCCTTGGCCGAGAGATGGCATTCAGAGCATAACACCTTCCACCTGCCGACAGGTGAGATGAGTGTGACACCAGAGGATGTGTATCAGATTCTGGGGATTCTGGTTGTTGGTGCCCTTGTGGTTTATGACCACAAGGAGATTGGTGGGACCAAGGCGTTGCAGCAGATATGTGGCGATCCCGGTATATATGGGTACTGGATAGATTGGGATGATTTCAGTAGGTATCCTGCTCTGGTAGCGGTGTTGGCTGCATTTGTCGGGGGTTTCCTTGGACCGGACCATCGGTCCAAGGGATTCGCCGTGGGGTGGGGGAGGATGCTGGAGTGGATGATCACGTAGCCACGGAGATTTGCTTGGGGTAGCTGTTTCCTAGCGGACATGTACCATGATCTACATCGGATTGTGTACAGAGGATCGACGAGCCTGGTGAGTGGAGTTACATTGTTACAAATCTGGGCATGGGAGCACATTGCTGTCACGAGACCACTTTGCACGAGAGCGAGACTAGCAGGGAGGCCGTATGTGTATGCATATTCAGGCACAGTTGTCCAGCAAAGGCTGGGCAAGGTAGAGTACTGGCGGCGAGTTTTGGATGACATCAATGTAGTGACATGGAGACCCTACACAGACTGCGAGGCATGGGCGACTGATCACCTAGAGATGCCTTTTGTGTGCAGACCACGATACCTGATAGGGCGGACGCCCTTTATTATTGAGAGATTTCTGGCACTATGGGTTCTGAGGCAGTTTGGATTCACCCAGGGGATGCCCTAGGGCATTGCTCATTATGGGCGGCGCAAGGGGGATGTAGGATGGGGGCCATGCATTCCATACCAGGCGGCGTACACAGAGTATACCTCATTACAGCCTGAGGTATGGGCAGACAGGCCAGAGGTATTGGATGCAGGGATGACAGATGATTATGCCCAGTACTTTCACACGCATCCATTTCCATGGTTCATAGTGCCAGATGAGGCACGGGCGATCAAAGTAGCACCACAGCCAGGAGCAGGGATACAGGGAGGTGTGGCCGGTGGGGAGCAGGCTATGGGTGGAGGGGAGCAGGCTATGGGTGGAGGAGAGGAGGAGGAGGGAGAGGAGAGTGAGGAGAGTGGAGATGGGGAGGAGGAGGACAGCTCAGATGACGGAGATGATGGGGATGATAGGGATGAGCAGAGGCAGCAGAGACTAGACAGCCTAGGCAGAGTACAGGTTCCTCGGCGAGTCAGATCTGGGGGTAGGCCTCAGACAGTGATTAGGGTGACATCCTCATCTCAGCAGGCACAGATAGATGCTTTGCAGGGTCAGGTGCAGACCTTTCAGGGGTAGCAGGTACAACTATAGAGTCAGTTAGCGCAGGCTCAGAGCATGATAGCGCAGTTACAGGCACAGCTTGCACAGGCCCAGACACAGGTTCAGACTCAGGCACAGGCTCAGGCACAGGCACAGGTACAGGTTCAGATGCCTGCCCCAGATCCCTAGGTGGCACAGTTGGTAGCAGAGAGGGATGCCCTTAGACGGCAGGCACAGGAGGCTGAGGGTGTAGCATAGAGGCTGATGGGTACCGTAGAGAGTACCTCCTTACGAGAGGCCATTGCAGAGGGATTCGAGGCAGCCAGAGAGGCAGAGTATTACAGAGTTCGCTACGAGGAGTTATGCCCTCCTGAGCGGCGAGAGCCATATCCCAGATCGCACAGCAGGACGAGGACCCGATCCCGGACATCGACACATGGCAGAGAGGTTACAGGGCCTCGACGGGATCCAGATGCAGGTACGAGTGGCAGGCCCCCTCCTTTCGGACCAGCTCCTTCAGGGGCATCCACCAGTTAGCCATTTTGGGGCTGATTCATTATGTATATTGAGTTTTGATCATGTCTTATGTATGATGTTCTGACCTTGTTAGCTTCATTGGACATTTGGAGATTTGTATTATTTTGATGAGCGATGATATGCAGCGGTGATGTTTCTGATGATGTTATGTTTATGCATTTGTGATATGATATGGATGTTATTTATATGCATTTATGATATGAGATGGATTTTGATATGTTTTTATTATTTTTGCGGACTAATCATTATGATGCAAGATGGTGTAGTAATTATGATGTGAATGCAATGATTTTGTGATGATGTATGTATATATGTGAGATGTTAATTTATTTTTGAATTTTGCAATGTATGCAATGCATTGTGACATGATATATAATGAATGTGGTATGAATAATGATGAAAAGATAAATGATATGTAAAATGGTAATATGATGATAATGAAATGATGATAAAATGATAAATGAATGATAAAATGATTAAATGATGAACTGATAAATGATAATGGTAAATGAAATGATATGAGATGATAAAATGATGAAAATGATAAATGATAATGGTAATGATATGAGATGATAAAATGATGAATGATGAATGAATGATGAAATGAATGATGAAATGATAAATGATAAATGAATGATGAAATGATAAATGATAAATGAATGATAAAATGATAAATGAATAAATGAATGATAAAATGATAAATGAATAATGAAATGATAAATGATAAATGAATGATGAAATGATAAATGATAAATGAATGATGAAATGAAAAATGAATGATGAAATGATAAATGATAATGAGGATAGATGATAATGATTAAAATGAATGAAATGATAATGAAAATAAAGAGGATAATGATAAAATGATAATGATATGATACGAGATTATAATGATAAAATGATTAAATGTTTAAATGAAAGTGGTAATGATAACAATAATGGTAAATGATAGTGATGGAATGAATAATAAATGCTATGATAATGATAAAATGATCATGGTAAAATAATGATGATATTGATAAAATGAATAAATGACATGGTAAAATGATGAGGATAATGATGACAATGAATGAAATGATAATGATAAAGGAATGAAATAATAAATGAATGATGTAATGAATGATAAATAATGATGACGAAGTGAAAAGATAAATGAATGATAAAATGATGAATGATGAACGAAAATGAAAAACGAGAATGAAATGATAGATGAATGAAAATGAAATGACAAACGAGAGTGAAATGATAGATGAATGAGTGCAATGAATGAGAATGATGATAATAAGGATAAAGATGATAAATGATAATAATGAACGGATGCAATGAGTCAAATGTCCAAATGTCCTCCACAAAAGCTCAAAACTGTATGACAACCGTTGATGCCTTCATTCAGTCTTTCAAAACACCGATGTGAATCCAATATACAGATATATACAATGATCTAATAAATACGCAACTACATGAAACTAATCCGTTTGTTGAGCCTATTTCAAGCCTTCTTGAATCATCATAGAACATTTAAAATGTTGGAAGTGTGTACAAGCATCAGAGGGGAAATTAGCACCAATGATGACCAAAGTACAACTTTTATGAATTTTGATATAGCAAGCGAACACAAGCATCGAGGTATAATTGAACCGAGATGACCTGAGCATTTCCTGCATAAACAGACAAAGATTAACCACCGTTCTAATGCAAATGTGGAACTGTCATCGATGATATTTGCTTTGATCGTCATGTCCTGTGACATATTTGCATCAGATTGACTGTTAACCTCAAGACAGCAGACAAAAAAAATCATTCTCATTCCTTGCCACTCTAGTTCAGTACATCATTGAGTGTGCTCCACAGTAATGATATCGAAAATCAAACAACTTTTGGTCAAACATGTAATACTGTTATTTCATGCATTATTCAGATTTCTGGATCATCCAATAGACAAGGATATGACATCTCGCTGAAAAGTGTTTTCATGATCGGATAAGGTTGTTGTATGAGTTTGTGGTTTGTTTGCATGCTCAGATTCTATGTCATGGTCTAGCTGTTTTGGTATGCTCTGAAAGTTAAGTGCCCCCAGTTGAGTTTTGCCCCGTTTATTGACACAACTTGAGGAAAGGAATATGTACAAACGATCAAGCCATGGTAAGACGTTTTAACCCTCTAGGCAGATGGCGGCAGGATGATGCGATTAATGACCCTAAGATGCGGAAAAAGATGGGAAAAAGGAAAAGTTGAAAAGGCAAAGTGCAAAACGGGAACTAATAAATGGAGAGGTACAGATAGCGTCTGTTTGTCAGATTTTCACTATCCGTATTTATTGCATTTTTATGATTTCTTTTTGATTTTTTTGTATTTTTCTGTCAATAGACTGCCTGTTTGCCAGGTTTTCACCCTATGACATTCTTTTTTATTTTTTTGTATGTTCCTGTCAATAGACTGCCTGTTTGCCAGGTTTTCACCCTATGACATTGTTTTGATTTTTTTGTATTTCTTCAAGACTTTTTCTGCTGTTCTTGGATTTCTTCAGGACTTTTTCTGATTTTTTTGGATTTCTTCAGGACTTTTTCTGCTGTTTTTCGATTTCTTCAGGACTTTTTCTGATTTTTTATTTTTTTTATTTTTTTTTTTGGATTTCTTAAGGACTTTTTCTCTTGTTTTTGGATTTCTTTAGGACTTTTCTGCTGTTTTTGGATTTCTTCAGGACTTTTTCTGACTTAAACATAATATTTCTTAAGATGCATACTGTTGATGGGTTCGTCAAACAGGTCTCCTTCTGGCGTTGATAACTTGTATGCTCCCGAGCCGTAGACTGCAATAACCACGTAAGGGCCTAGCCAATTTGGTTCAAATTTTCCTTTCTTTTCTCGGTCTTGTTGATTTCGTGGGTTCTCTTTCAGAACTAGATCCCCCACCTGGAAGGTACGTGGCTTTACCTTGTGATTATAGCTGCGAGACATCATCTGCTGGTATGCCTTCAAATGGTCAGCTGCTCTTTGTCGCTTTTCATCTAGAAGTTCTAACTCTTGTAGTCGGGAAACTCTGTATTCATCCTCTGTTATGAGACCTTTCAGTGATACTCTTAATGAAGGTATTTCTACCTCTAAAGGCAATATGGCTTCTGCTCCATAGACAAGGGAAAAAGGTGTTGCTCTTGTTGGCGTTCGGACACTAGTTCTGTAAGCCCACAAGGCGGGATTGAGTTGAACATGCCAATCCTTCCCTGAGTCATTGACAGTCTTCTTCAAGATCTTTAGTATAGTCTTGTTTGAGGCCTCTGCTTGGCCATTCCCTTGAGGATAGTACGGCGTGGAATATCTGTGCTGAATATGGAATCTTTCACAAAGTTCATCGACATCCTGATTCTTGAAAGGATGACCATTATCCGTAATAATGGCATTAGGAATACCATATCGACAAATAATGTAGTTGAGTATGAAGGATTAGATTTGTTTTCCAGTGACTTTAGAGAGAGGTACTGCCTCAATCCACTTAGTGAAATATTATGTCGCTGTGATAATGAATTTATGCCCATTTGAAGAGGAAGGATGAATTTTGCCCACGAGATCTAACCCCCATTGAGAGAATGGCCAGATGGGTGTAAACGAATGAAGTTCTTGTGCATGAGCATGAATAAGATTCCCATGAATCTGACATTTTGAGCATGTTTTAAAAAAAGTGAATGATTCCCTTTCCATTGTAGGCCAGTAGTAACCCATTCTAATCAATTTCTTGGATAAGGTTAGTCCACTCGAATGAGTACCACAAATGCCCCCATGAACTTCTTGTAAATCTTTGTCGCATTCGTCGCGTTCAAGACATCGGAGTAGAGTACCATCAAGACCATGGCGATAAAGGGTATCAGCAATAAGGGTATATCGAGAGGATTGTCGGATAAAGTTACGTTTTTGGTTGTGGGATAAGTTAGGTGGAAAAGTATTGTCTTTTAGGTAGGCATAAATCTTACCATACCAGGGTGAATCGGATCCTACCAGATGACAGATAATTTAGCTTTCAGGTGTGTCATAGGCAGGTGTAAATAATTGTTCCACCAGAAATTCATAGCGAGTCTGTTTTTCTGGGAGTTGTATCAATGAGGCGATCGTAGCCATAGCGTCAGCCGCTTTGTTGTCAATCCTTAGAATTTGTGTGAACTGAATGTCCACAAAGTACTTTTTGAAGTCATCAATCATCTTCTTGTATGGCAACAACTTGTCATCTTTATTCTGATAGTCATTATTGATTTGATTAATGACTAACTGTGAGTCGCCATAAACTTGTAGCTCGGTAATCCTCCATTCCAATGCTGTCTTTAATCCAGTGATTAGTGCCTCATATTCGGCTATGTTATTGGTGCATGGAAACATTAGCCTATATGACCGAGGAATGGTATGTCCTTGAGGGGTGACAAAGAGAATGTCGGCCCCCGATCCATGTTGAGTAAAAGAACCATCAAAGTATAAGGACCATAACTGCTTAGAGTCTGCCGTAAAAACATCAGCATCTGGAAACTCAATGTGTAAGGGGTGCTCTGTTTGTAGAGGAGTGTCTGCTAGTTGATCCGCAATAACTTGTCCTTGGATTGCTTTGCGATCAACATAGTGGATGTCAAACTCACTCAAAATCATGACCCATTTTGCTAACCTTCCTGTTAGTGATGCTTTACTTAGTAGGTATTTGAGTGGATCAATTTTTGAAACCAGATTGATTGTATGAGTTAGCATGTAATGTCAGAATTTCTGTGAAGCAAAGACTACTGCTAAACAAGCCTTCTCAATGAAAGTGTAGTTAAGCTCATGACTTGTTAGTGTTCTGCTAATGTAATAGATTGCACGTTCTTTCCCTTCATGGTCTTCCTGTGCTAATAATGCTCCCAAGGATGTCTCAGTTGCAGCAATATACAGGATCAATGGTTTGTCCGGATTTGGTGGAACGAGAACTGGTGGGTTCATCAGGTACTGCTTGATTTGTTGAAATGCCATTTCACATTTGTCATCCCATCTAAAAGGAACATTTTTATGTAGGAGATGTGTGAATGGTAGACTTTTGTCGGCCAATTGTGCAATGAATCTTCTGATGGACTGTAGTCGCCCTTGTAATGACCTCAATTGACTGATGTTCTTTGGAGGAGGCATCTGCATGATTGCCTGAACTTTTGCAGGATCTACTTCAATTCCTTTTTCTGAAACAATATATCCTAGCAGCTTTCCGGATGTGACCCCAAAAACACATTTCTTAGGATTTAGGCGAACTTTGAATTTCTCCAATCTGGTGAATATTTTAGACAGTATTTCCAAATGTCCTTCTCTGGTGTGTGATTTTTCCAATATGTCATCTACATAATCCTCCATGAATGTGTGCATCATGTCATGAAAGATCGTAGTCATAGCTCTTTGATAAGTAGCCCCAGCATTCTTTAAACCGAAAGGCGTGACATTCCAACAATATGTTCCCCACGGACAAGTGAAAGCTGTTTTCTCTTGGTCTTCTGGTGCAATCTTGATTTGGTTGTAACCAGAGAAACCATCCATTAATGAATACATGGTATGGCCAGCTGTCAAATCAACTATAGTGTCAATGCTCGGAAGTGGAAAGTCATCCTTTGGACAAGCTTTGTTGAGGTCTCTGAAATCAGTGCATACTCTTACACGTTTGTCTGGTTTTGCTACTGGTACAATGTTGGAGATCCATTATGCATAGGCAATTGGTCTTATAAAACCTGCATCTAGGAGCTTCTTGAGTTCTTCTTTAACCAGTAGTGCTACATGAGGATTCATCTTTCTGAGCTTTTGTTTTACTGGTTTAACTCCTGGTTTGATAGATAAATGATGCATAATGAGATCAGGATCAAGGCCTGGCATGTCTGCATATGACCAAGCAAAATTAACTTGATTTTCTTTGAGAAAGTTCATGAACTCTGGGATTTCTTTATCTGTCATTGATTCAGCTAGCTGTAAAATCTTTGGATTATCTGTAGTTGCAATATTGATTTCCTTTGTAGGCTCGATCAAGATGGGCGATCGCTCATGATAGTGCTCCGGGAGAGTGTCAAGAGTCCCATCAGCTGGTGCCTTAAAAAGGTTTTCACCATCTGATACGCTCTTTATTTTATCTTTTGCTTGATCTAGTACTGCCATATTCTAGTTTTCACCACTAGATCGTTTTTCTTTATTTTCATTTTTGCAGCTAGGAGACTTGACACTCTCCTGATTAAAGACTTCATACCGAAAATCGCTAGTGGAACAATTATTTACATTATCGGCGGAAAGGAAGTTTATGATAGCTTCGTCATTGGGAAAAATAGGTATATCAATAGGTTCGGTCAGATCCCAGTCAATGAGATCAGGGTGGATTAAAGGTAATATGTCATTTGGTTTTGTGAAATCGGCGATAGTTAGGGTCAAGATAGAGTTATCTGTAGGATATGAGGTATGAGGTAGGTCAATGATGGTACTATTCTCCTGATAGTCTTGTTCGTTAAAATCCGACTCAGTATCACTAGACTCATAGTTGCGTTGTGCTTCAGATTCTTGTGGTTGGGATCCTGAACCTTCTCCTTTGATTAAAGTGGGCGTATACTTGTGTATGACATCTACCTCTTTGTCCCTCCAAAATTCATCATTGTGGATGGTATCCCATTCATATTCAGCAGAATTTGTATCAGAATTATTTTCTATGACATTCAGGATTGATGTCGAACATGTCTCATTCTTATCGGAACCTTCTTGCAGTGTAAAAACATTACCTTGTGATTGTTTAGATTGGGTAGCATCATAGCCTATTCCAGTTTTATCATATGCAGCAAGCCCTGGAAGATGGATAGGCTCAACTACGCCTTCTTTTCTTTTTCCAAGAGGACCATTGTCATATCCCATCTTTTGCATGATAGAGTATCCTTTCCCATATTGGTCTGTTGGTAAGGTGACATTTAGAACTGTTTCCTCTTCATCCTTATAGAGCCAATCCAGAATTGCTGTATCCTCAGGATCTCCCATGGGAAACTTTTCTTTGACAAATTGTCCATTGAACTTGGTAGTGGGCTCTGTTTGTATTTGTGCTGATGTTGATGCTGCTGATATCTGTTGTTGTGTAATAGAAGGCTTTCCATGTGATCTAGGAGATGTAGGTAGATTAGCAAGACAAAGGGAATATTCCCCAACTCCACTTTCCTTGAACTGCAGTTTCTTGTCAAAGCTTTTGGCTAATTGACTGATTTGTGTATCATGCTTAGGAGAAGTATTAGCAAGTGCTTCTCGATTATTTGGAACCAAAGTATCCTGATGAGCTTTGACATTGGCACAAGTTTGGGTGTTGGAATTATCAGCTGGTATAGTGATTTCCTGTCCATCATATGGAAACTTAAGACATTGATGGTAAGTGGACGGAACAGCTTGCATTTCATGGATCCAAGGACGACCCAACAGGATGTTGTACGCAAGATCTCGATCTAAAACTTGACAAAAGGTATTTTTGATAACAGGTCCCACTCTGATTGGTAGCATGATTAGACCTTTTGATGTTCTCTCCTCATCATCATAGGCTTTTATAGTAATCTTCCTTCTAGGATCAATGGAGTCTTCTGCAAATCCTAATGCTTGAACCACCTTCAAGGTACATATGTTTAGACCAGCCCCTCCATCTATTAGAACACGTTTAACATGGAACTTATGGATCATGACCTCTAAGTATAATGATGAATTGTGGGGATGAGTCATGGAAACATCGTCTTTGTCTGAAAATGAGAGACATGTAGGTGAGGACAAATGTCCTACCATGGCTTGAAATCGATTCACATCCAAATCCGTGGATACAGTCGTTTCAAAAAGGGCTTTGTCTAAAATTTCCTTATGTGCAGGGGAAATTTTTAGGAGTTCTAAAATGGAGATTTGAGCCGGAGTTTTTCGAAGTTGGTTGACTAAGTCATATTGATGTTGAGGGAAAGTCTCAGTGGATTTTGAAGAGGTGCCCTTCAAGACAACTTTAGCCTGTGCTCTTGTTGTGACATTCACTTGTCCATTATCTACTTTTTCCTTGATTTTTATAACGTTGACTCGCTCATTATCTGTATAGAGGTGACGGATTACATTGTCATCAATTTGATTCACATTTTTGTCAGAAGACTCTCCCTTTTGATAATTTGGTAGAGGATTGCGAAATGCTTGGTGATCTTCATTGGATTTCTGTTGTCCTTCTACTGTGATAATGCCTTTGTCAATTAGATCTTGAATAGCATGTTTCAAAGCTTGACATTGGTTTGTACGATGACCTCTGCACCTATGATAGTCACAAAAATAAGCCTCATTCCATGATGGAGGTTTTACACTAGGTTCATAATTGCGTTGCGGTGGTAACGTAAGGACATTTTTTTCCATAACCTCTTTGAAAGCTGATTCCAAGGATTGTCCTAGTGGTGTGAAAGTTCTTCTATTGGAGAAGAATGAAAAACGTTGTGGGTTCGTGTTTGAGGTATTCCCTAAGGTGTTGTTGTTTCCTCGATAGTTTTGGTTGTTGACAGTCCCCTGATTGTTGTGCGTTGGAGGGGGATGATTGTTTCCTTGATTCGTGACTGAATTGACATTGTTGTAATTATTGTGTCGAGTCGCATTGGGAGCACTCAGAACAAATGGCTTAGATGCGACATGATTTGCGTCAACAACACCGTCGTTTACAATGTTTTTGTTGCGAGTCCAAAATTTAGATTTGTCTTGATTGTTGTAATGGTTAGATGAGCTAGGGTTGTCCCTATCAAGTTTTATTGTCCCTCTTTTGACCAAAGCACTTTCGATGGTGATGGCATCCTCAATCAATTTCTCAAAGGAAGTTGGACAATGTAGATTTAAACGATAGCTCATTTCTGAGTTGAGGCTATTGATGAAAGTAACCATTTTCTCCTTTTCAGGAACATGTCATGGGTACCTGGCGAACATTCTCCTCCATCTTTGGAGAAAGGTAGTGAAATATTCACCGGGTTTTTGTGCAACTTTGCAAAGATCAATCATGGTAATTTGGTGTTGAATGTTGTAGGAGTATTGTGTTATGAACAGATTGATCAATTCCTCAAATGTTTGAACAGGAGGTGTAATCTTAGATAGCCATTCCATAGAGTTAACTCCAAGGCTTCGAGGAAATAATCGCAGTAAATAAGTATCCTCGTGGGAAAATTCCAGTGTCATGTTTCGAAAGTCTCTAACGTGGTCAATTGGGTCTGATTTCCCATTATAACGATCGAATTTGGGGATTTCACAGTGTTTAGGAAATGGAATCATGTTGAGACTTCTATCAAAAGGATAAGGACATATGTCATCCAAAGTGTATTTCTTGGTTGTGGTTCCCCCTCGCAATTCTTTGACTGTTCCTTGGATTTCATTAAGCTTTTGTTCAAAAAGAGCGAATTTAGATGGGGATGGTTCTTCTTCTTTGCTTTTTAATTTCTCAGTATCGAAGTCTTTAGGCAATTTAGCTCCTTGATCTGCCAAGAAAAGAAAGTACTTCTCTTTGTCACGTTGTATAATCTGTTCAAGGATTTTGAGAAACTTGGGGTTTTGTTCCGCCTCTCTAAGTTGAATTTCTTCCTCTTGCTCATCATCACTATCTACGGGAGTTTTGTTCATGTTTTTGTTCTTGTGAACCGGATTTTCTTCTCTATCAGCCATATTGTCGTTACTGAAAAGAGGGTTGCGATTCACACTAAAAAGAGGACTATCACGTTCACCTTCTTCTTGAATGTTGTGGGTGGGAGTTTCTTGTTGAGATGTTTCTCCCGGTTTGTTGTGTTGAGATCTTGTAAAAACAGGCATATGTAAGAAATCCTCAGATATGATCAAAGGTCACTGAAGGATTTGATTAGGACGCGTTGAATATTCAATTGAAGGTTGTGGTATATTCTCAAACTCAAGAGGTTGACCAAGGTTGTGATGTTGAGATAACGCTAATCTTTGATAGTAAGCTTGGGTAGCCAAAGGTTCTACAGCGTAATCGTCGGTGAATCCTCTAATGTAGTCTTGGTACCTATGGAGAAATGTGCGATAATGGAGCAAGACGTCTCGACTCTTATACAAGAATTCTCTGTGATCTAAAGTCTTTTTGTAACTTAAGTTCGTTTTGGGCTTCTTGATCCTATTGAAAACTGATTTCTTGGTGAACTTGGTTGATTTCCACTTTCTCAACATGGGAGTAAAATCTCAGAGATTCGGGTCTGTGTATAAATTTTGACAGAAACCTAAAAGCGCTATTCTGTTTCCTAAATGCGCTGCAGAAAGAGGTAAATGCGCTGGAGAAAGAGTCCAATGCGCTTCAGAATACCTTATATGCGCAGAAACAGAGCACATATGTGCAGCATAATACCCTAAATGCGCTGAAACAGAACACAGATGCGCCAGAACAGAGTTTAAATGCGCTGTAGTTTTTCCTAGATGCGCTAAAATAGTTTTTCTAAGGACAGTTTTTGACCAGTTTTCAGCTGAAATTTTTCATGTTCATTTTTGGATGATCCTTTATCTGAATTAATGTTTTTGAAAGCACAACAAACAATCTGATTTAAGTTGATTCGTAACCAAGCACAGAATAAGACAAGCACAACCTAGGTTAGGCCAAGACAATATCCGCTAGACTCCACGTGGGTTTCCCCAACCGCATATCAGTAGCATGTGAATCCAGAAGCTTGGCTACATGGCTCCCCCTTACAGTGCACTCTCTTCTCAAGCCAACCAAGCTTCCAACCCCATGAAACTCCCATGGTGAGCTGATCACCTCTACTACAGACTGCGAAAGTGTGGAAGGCTTCACACCGACTGGTGCTGGACTAGCAGATAGAAGGTTTTTGGCTTTCTAAACAATGGTATTTAGTTCGGGACCCCGCTTGAGTGGTTACATGGGGCAAGAGATTAATCACCATTAAGGTGGCACTGTACCAAGAGGTTAAGCTCAATGGTTTAAGGAGTACAACTCCGTCCCTGCATGACACATCCGCACAAGCAACCTTAGGTTTTCCTTAAGATTTACATTTATATACCTTGGGGTAGCTTGGTCTTAGCTCCATTGCCTTTGAGTCATTCCCTAAGGTGAGTACTTTTTCCTTAAAGTGCCCAATTTCTAGAGTCAATAACCGCTTTCAGCACCGTATCATAAGCGCGCAAGGGGAGAGGATACTTCAATTATTGAGTCAGGGTTACACAGGGAAAAGTGGGTCTGGTTTTCTGATCACCTAGTTTGCACAGGGTGAGAGCATAATCACCTACCACTTTCAAGCACAGTCAAGAAGAGTAGACAAGTTCATTTTAAAGGCACCAAAATCAAAAGTGATTTAATCTAAGTGAAGATTTTGCTTCACAACAGACATGGGGTTCGTTTTAACTGCATGATAAAGGTGTGGTGGCTACCCTAGATTGATTCATTTTAAATGCAGCCAGAAAATGAAAGAAATTATGTCTGCGGAAGGCGTCAGACTCAGAATCTCGGTTACAATTCAGATATGAAACTATGTCCCCCAGATGCGCAGAAACAGAGACCTGATGCGCAACTCTGTTACCCAAATGCGCTAAAACAGAATACAAATGTGCCGCTCTGTTACCCAGATGCGTGAAAACAGAACCTATATGCGCTATTCTAAATGCAAAAAAAAAAAATTAGATTTTCTGAAACATATTTAAATGCGCTAAAGAAAGTCCTATATGCGCTAACTAAATTCCTATATGCGATGCAAGAATACACGTATGCGCCACTCTGTTTCCCAGATGCGCCGCAGAAATGCCCAGATGCGCCGAAACAGTCTTCAAATGCGCCGAAATACCTGCAAAAATAAAATTTCTGAATCTTCCGGATGCGCTGCCGAATGCCAGAAAACCTGTGAGGAAAACCTGCAAGAAAACCTGCAAGAAAGAAGTCTAAAATAGGGGCATAGGCCCCACGGTGGGCGCCATTTAATGTGTGTATGAAAATTAGATGCGTAAATGAATTAAAAATAACTGTTCAAACACACCAATAGGACATTATATCAAAGCAAAATATAAAGAGTAAAGAAGTGCAAACTCAGTATCCTGCTTCCATTGTCGTCCTATTGTCCTCTATCTTTAGTGTTTTTGCCGATTCTAGCTTTGTGTTCTCAGATCGTAGGCTAGGCTCAACAAACTGTCTTCCTAAAGAACGAGGTTTTGATATGATGTAGATGCAAGATTAAACTATGATAATGATTTGAACTAATAAACTTGAAATAAACATGATGCTATGATAAATGAACTCTAAATGAATTAAGTGCATGAATTCTAATTAATTGCCTATTACCAATGCTTGGATTCACACAGGTATTTATAGAGTTTTTCGAATGATTTTGATTGGCTGTCTTGATTGACGGTTGTGATAATTCCTGGCAGATCGAACGGCTGAAGATAGATGAAATTGAAGAGAAAATAGAAGAAACCTAAAAACAAGATTTTTCTATTTTTATGGAAGAGGAAAAAGAAGAGAAGATAAGAATAAAAGAAAGATTTAAAGCTGATAAATAATTAATTAAAAAAAATCAATTATTTATTTGTGGAGGACATTCAGCTTTTCTTAATTAAATAAAATATTTAATTAAGTTTTTAAAAGCAGAAGAAAGGTGGTGATAAGAAAAGAGCTTTAATCATGTTTTATTGAAAAAAGCAGAATATTTCATAATTAAATAAAATATTTAATTATGATATGAGAAGATTGCACAATCAGGTAAAATACCTAATTTTGATTTGGAAAGAAAACATAAGATATTTTTAATTAAATAAAATTTATTTAATTAAATCACTTTTATGAAATTAATTAAATGAAACATTTAATTAATTAGAAGAAGAAATTAAAATAGAAGAAAAGGGATATTTAAATTTAATTAAATCAAAAAGATTTAATTTAAATTCAAACAAGGATAATTAATTTAAATAAATAGAATGTATTTATTTAAATAATTAAGTGGATATGAAAATAATTAAATAAAATAAATTTTATTTAATTATGGAAGAAGAATAAGATGAATGAACAATATAATTAAATTAATTAAATTTAATCATATGTAGAGGATTTAGAAAATTAATTAAATAATAAATATTTAATTAATTGCCGTGATTATAGACATGACCATTTTTATGCATACATTTTGCCCCTCTTTGAAGTGATGTGTGAAACGCATTGCTTCAAAGAAAATAAAAAATTTCCCCGATATGTTTCGATTTTGATGTTGATGATGCCCCCTCGGGAGGTAAATCACGGAAGAAGAAATTGATAGTGATAGATGAATAGTGATTTAGCGCCCGATAGATGATGTGGTCGATGCCCCAGTGAAAAAGAGGATGAAAAATGGAAAATGCCATTAATGCCCACCCTAAAAAGACCCTTATAAGGTAAAAGGGGTAAAATGAAGTGTCATTTTCACCCTGCTGCTACAGTAAAATTTGAGCTCTGAGAGTGACTTGGCGAGATGGTGATCCCCGTGCACAGACATAGGTTCAAGCGAGCGCGACGATATCAGAGACCAGCAGCGTATGGACCACCGGTGAGTGATTCGAACCATCTATGGTGTCAAATTTTGCATTTTAGATCAGATTTGAATTGTTTTTAAATCGGTTTGTAATTTTTCTGCACGTTTTAGCGCATCTAGGGATAGTTTTAGCACATTCAAAAAAAAATTTAGCGCATCTAGGAAATTTCGTAGCGCATCTAGGAATAGATTAAAAACTGATCTTTTAGCGCATCCGATAGATAGAGTTGCGCATTTAGGGTGAAATCGGCTAGGTAGGTGTTTTAGCGCATCTAGGGCACAGAACTGCGCATTTAGGGTTTGGTCCAAAAATGCTAGAGTTGCGCATCGGGTAGTTAAAGTAGCGCATACGAGAGAAAAAGTAGCGCATACGGGGTTTTAGCGCATCTAGGAAACAGTGTAGCGCAATTGAGAAAAACTTTAGCGCATATGGGCGACAGAATTGCACATTTAGGAAAATTTCCCCAGAATGCCTGTGTGATGAAAAATGATGATTAAAAGTGCTTCCTTAGTCAATAGATAGATAAATTGTAGGACCAGCATGCTGATAGGATAGAAAATCTGATAGAGAACTGATAACTTTGCTTTCCGCGATTGAAAAACAAAGAGTAGATGTCGAACAACAAAGAGTAAAATGATTGATTGAGTGATTTGATTTTGATAACCTTGCTTCTCACGATTGAAAAACAAAGAGTAGATGTTGGATAAATTTTCTTTCTGCGATAGAAAACAAATTGTAAAAATGGAGGTAAAAATTTGCATTCATGATTGAAATACAAATAGAAAATGATATGTGTGTTGATAAATTTGCTTTCCTGAAAAGAAAAACAAATAGTAAATGATGATAGAGTAGATTGATTTGACATGCTGGTTAGATTGATGTAGCACTTGATATGGGTCATTGATATGTTATGTGATATGAGTCTGATTTGAGGGATTTGTTGTGATGGTTGAACAAAATAGGAGGCTTTCAAAAGCCTCCAGATCAGAGAGCGGTTCCCACTATGTTGGGAGCGGATAGGAGAGCTGACTCCTGCAGAGTTACAGGTGATAGCAGACTGTGGATTGGGACCATTGTTGACCATGCCGCAAGGCATTCGGGCCAACAGGGGGCTATTGACGGCCTTGGCCGAGAGATGGCATTCAAAGCATAACACCTTCCACCTGCCGATGGGTGAGATGAGTGTGACACCAGAGGATGTGTATCAGATTCTGGGGATTCCGGTTGTTGGTGCCCTTGTGGTTTATGACCACAAGGAGATTGGTGGGACCGAGGCGTTGCAGCGGATATGTGGCGATCCCAGTATATATGGTTACTAGATAGATTGGGATGATTTCAGTAGGTATCCTGCTCTGGTAGCGGTGTTGGCTGCATTTGTCAGAGGTTTCCTTGGACCGGACCATCGGTCCAAGGGATTCGCCGTGGGGTTATGAAGATCCTAAGATCCTAAGATCCTAAGGATTTTTCTATTTCAACAATGAATAGTACAAATGTAGGGTGGCTTTAGAATGACTGTTCTTGCACCAACAAGTATTAAGGATTTTTGGTAACTAGACAGTTTGGCTCTTAGTAACAAACTAAGAACACCTAGCTGTATACACGCCTGCTTTTCCACTTAATGCTCTTACTACCATTCACGTTCCACTTAAGGCAGGTACTAGGTGCAATATGTTATACACTCTAGGATAGAAGGTACTTTCTCATGATTTCCTAACCTTTTAATATATCCCTTTGGTAAACATGCTTGCAAGAACTTGCCTGAGTTTCCCATTGTAGGGCGTGTCTCATAGTAAGTCCTCTCTTAAGGGTGACAGAAAGCATAAGTGTACTTAAGTATTTCTCTTCACCCAAGATCTCACCAAGCTCAAGGGGATTGGATATGTACTATAAGTGCACACAAACAGCGAAGTACACTTGGAGTGTTTCTCCTCACCCAAGATCGCACGAAGTGCAAGGGGATTGGATACGCACTACAAGTGTGTCACAAAAAAGTAGACACATATTCATTTTACCAACTAAAGCTAAGATGAACTCATTTTATGCACCAAACAAAATGTTAAGTTGCCTTGTTCAATTTTAAACCCAAGTACAATGATGAGATGAGGATTCAATTTTAGTCCCATTTGAGCATTTGTTTTAAACCCAAATGAAAATTTAGTGAGGTCCTAGAGTGTAAAGTAAAAGGCATAAGAAATTGGGTTATAATTTCCCCAAAGTATCAAACGCTTGTTACAATCATAAAATCTTATTAAGAGAATGCTTCTTCACTTTAACTTCATGTCGTCCAACCTACAAAACCACATTAGTCTAAAAACCAAAACAACGTTAGAGGCATGTTAGTACCCTGATGAATCAAAAAAATTAAAACACATGCTGAAAAATGATCGTTAAACTTCTTACCAGAGTTGGGTGTTGTTGTACACAATAGTGTCACTCTGGTGAACAAGAGTGTCACTCTACAGACAAACAAGAGAGCATGATAGGATCACTATTTTTTTGGGCATCATCATTTTCAAATTTTTGATACCTCTATAAAGTATTAGCATCATCGTTTGTTCAATCAACATCGGTGCATTTAATAAGTGTTGTTGTTTGAAATGACGATAGCGTCGTTGTATGGCGATTCCCTACAAAGGAATCGTTGAAATTGTCTAGGGCATCACTCTATCCTGCAAAAATCAAAATGAATGGAATTTGAGATAGAAATTGATTAAATTGATGGTTTTCCCTCCTTCTAGCACCAAAATGTCGATTGAGGATATTAGTCTGGGTCAATTATGCTTGATTCATGAAGAATCAAAGCATATTCTTGCCACTAATACTCAATCTTAAACAAGATCATTCAAATGAAAGCTAAGCTAAACATTTATTGAAACTAAACATTATGAACTGTGAAAGCATTTAAATTTCTACTCTAATCCATCTGAAACTTATCTAGTTTTGGAATTGATGTCGTGTTGATGTAGAACAATGACCCTTTTCCAATCTCATGATCAGTGAGTTTTCTCTAGTCATTTTTATTGAAGAAAAGTAATGGAAAGATTGTGAGATGTGAATGAAAACATGATTTTAATCTAAATGAGCATTATGTAAAAGCTAATCTACCATGATTTTATGCTAAATGATTCAAATATGCAATTTCTAAGCTAATATAAATGAGATTTAAACCAAAAATATTCAAACCCTAATTATCTAATTAGCTAAATGGATGCATGGAAGCCATTAATGGAAGCTAAGCTACTATGCAACTAATTTAAACTAAAATATGCTAAATGTGAGTAACATGTGAGTCTAAGTGATTTCAACAGCATAATTTTTCTCTGAAAGATGGATGATGGATCCATTTGTCTCCAAATAGTGACCTATTTATAGGAAAGAAAATGAGAAATGAAGGGTTGAGATCAAAAAATCTAATCAATGGTCAAGGATGGAGGAGATAAGAGGCATGGATCATGGATTCTCATCAACGGATGTGAATGCAAGATGAGATTTAATCAAGGGTTCTCATTCCTTCCAAACAAACACACTTTTGACCTATTTAAGCAGTCAAAGGTTAACTTGCTCAAGAGGTTTCAAGTTTAACTTGTTCAATGAGCCAAATGAGAATATTCTCTTTTTCAAATGATTGGAGGAGAGAGAATATTCTTAGGAATATTCTCATGGCTGAGGAAAAAGGATATTTTGCAAATTAAAACAAATTTTAATTGTGCAAAAAAAGGGGAAGGAATATTCCATGGGAATGTTCCCCTTTTGGAGGAAAATTAGATTAATTAGATAATTGTTAATTAAACAATGTTAATCATACAATTAGGGGATTTTAGAAGAATTTAAAGTGATATTCATTAAATTAGTTGATTTAATGAATAGGGAAAGGTGAAATGACATTTAATTAAATAACTTAGGCCTTAGGGTTATTTAATTAAATAGGAAAACTTAGGGAATTAAATTAAATAGTTTTATTTATTTAATTTAATAAGATGAAATGTTAGTGTGAAAGGGGGTGAATTAACCTAATTTGATGAATTAGGTTAATAGACGAAAATGATGCAATTAATTAAATAGCTAAGCTAATTTAATTAATTTAAGTGAGAAGAGGATGGGTTTCAAGAGGAAATGGTGTTAGTATGCCTGATTCGAGTGTATGATATCATTCAAGATATTTTTTAGTGTCTACAGAAAGAAGTTGTACATGTTTTTGTTTGATCATTCGAACAATATTTTCAAATGAAAATATAACATTTTTCCATGGATTTAAGCTTGTGGCTCTCATGTTTCTATAGAAAAGGAATCTTGATCCATGTTGAAAGGATCTTGGAATTTTGTAAGCAAGAAGGTAATGTCTTAGGTCTGTTCTAGTCTAGTCTAGGTTTTTCAGGGAAGAAGTGAGAATGCAAGTGTAGAGCTTATGTATATCAATATACATTTTCAAAAAATATGAATACATTGTGACAACTTCAAAATCAATTGTCTCCAATGTATATTTTACTACTCTTATGAATAAAATTGATCAAGGATCTTAAATGTTTATCTTTGCATTGTTGTGGAAGTGAGTATTTCTTATATAGATTTTGTTAAATTAATGGATTAAATTGTTATATTTGAAATATGGGTCAGTGCAAGATCATGGGGGACCAAACAATGGTGATATGACATAAAAGTGGCTAACAACTTTTTTATCCAAATTTGATAAAACAAAAAGGGTTTATAGAGAAAATTGCCAACTTTCCAAAAATATAAGATATGCCTTATTTCGAATTAAATAGATAACGATTATTGATTTTATGCATTCTGACTAAATTCTTGATTGATAGGATGATTGAAAAACATCTATAACTTTTAAACATTTTTAAAAAAAATCCAAAAGATGCATCACACACTATGCTTCACAAACTATAGTTTTTTTTTTTTTTTTAAATCATAATTTTTTGACCAAGTTAGGCTGGCCGGAAAAATGGTTTTTTAATATTTTAAAATTTTCTACTAGAAAATTCATAACTAAATATTTACTTGCAAATAAATTACAAAAAAATATGTGTCACATACAAGAATGTGTCCTCTACTTATATTGAAATATTTACAATTTTTTTTTCTCCCTATTAGGGTGGCCAGACAAACACCTATGTTTTATTTTTTCCTGAAAATTTAGTACTACTGCATTGAAATTTCAAATTTTCACCAAATATATTTACTTTTTTCCAAAAAAGGACTAATAGCTTAGAAACTAAATTCAATTTGCTACAAAAAAAAATTTACATATTTTTCAAATTATGTTAATAGTCTATTCATTTTTTTATGTCAAGTTGTGTAACTTTGTCTTTCTAAATTTTTATTGCCACTTAGCGGCCTAGTTTGGCCCCCCATGATCCTGCACTGACCCATATTGAGAGTTTTAACATGTTCAAGGATTATTAACAAGAATTTGTTATGAGTCTAAATTTAAAGAACATTATTGTAAGGCAATGATGTGTAATCTTTCATTGAATTTGTTCTCAAATTTTTGTTTAGAAGATATTTGCATATTCTTTTGACTCTATGACCAAGGTTTTAAGGCGCCAATCTAAGTGTGAATGTTGGTTACAATTCCATGGCCATTTATAAACAATAATTTTATTCATGTTTTAGTTTGGTCTTTAATCTTTGCATATGTTCTCAAAGCTAGTATTGTAGAAGTCTCTAAGAAATTGTCCCATTAAGATAGATCTATTTGTAATTCTTGGCATATTTCATGAGAACATTTCTATTGAAACAATATCCTGATATGAACTAAGTGAAAATTCATTTGATATTGTTAAGGATCACCCTCCTAAATCTTGCAAAACTAGAAGTGCAAAGGAGAGAAGTGAAAATTAATCTTCTTCTTCTTGGCCAACCACCTAAAATCTTTGCAGGCCACCTCAAAAAAATAATGCTCCTAAAATAAAGTACACTCCTTTAGGGGAACCTATTGAATCAGCCTCACAAAAATTGGTCTAAACTAAGCTAATCATGTTACAAGAAATCAAGAATTTTGAACTTCAAATCAAACCTCCATGGTTCAAATAAAATAAATTTTGTGAATACCATTGGGTCAAGGGTCATAAAACTTATGATTGCATAAAACTAAAAAATATTATTCAAGATCTTGTAGACCAAGGTGATCTTACCATAGAAGATCATCCCTCTTCATCCAATGATGATATCAAGATATTCAAGGATCTTATCCCTAACCATGAAAAAGGGAAAAATATTATTCAAGATCTTGTAGACCAAGGTCATATTACTATAGAATATCATCCCTCTTCATCCAATTGATGATATCAAGATATTCAAGGATCCTATCCCTAACCATGAAAAAGGGAACACCCATAATAAGGGTAACAATTCTAGAGAGGCCAATTATACTTCTATTTCATATGAGTATACCATATCTCACATAAGAGAAGCTAACACTCGAATCTCTACTATAAAAATCAAAGTTAAAACTCTTGAATGTATAATAACTACATGTGGGAGTAAAGTAACCTTTCCAAGAGTAAAATCAACATCTTATCCTAAATATGATTATAATCTCTTAGATCATCTAAAAAAAACTCCAACACAATTATCTATCTTAGAACTCCTAAAAATATCCCCTGCACATAGGGAAATTTTAGAAAAGGCTCTACAAGAGTTTTATGTGACCAATAACATAGATATTGATCAATTCCAAGCCATGGTATGACATATTTCATATCCTCATCATTTGGTGTTTACTACAAATGGTCTTCCTTCTATTGATTTATCTCATAATAAAGCTTTATATCTAGAATTTTTCATTCACAAACATAAAATCAAGATAGTCATGATAGATGGTGGAGGAAGTCTAAACATTTGTACCCTCCAACTAGTCAAACAATTAGGATACTTTGATAGTGTCATTGATTCCCAAAAATGAATCACTATAAAATATTATGATGACACTAAGCGTGAGTCCGAAGAAACAATAAAATTTCCAATCCAATTGGGTCTTGCCATAGTGGATACAATTTATCAAATATTAGATCTTGATCTCCCATACAAGATTCTTCTTTGCCATACATGGATATATGGCTTACAAGGTGTCTATCTATATATCATCAATATCTGAAATTCCCACACAATAGCACTGAGGTTACTAATTTTTGGGACCCTCATCCTTTTTAATATTGTAGAAATATAGAAGGAAAATGCAAAAAATCCAATCAAGTACCCAATAATAATTAAGTTGCATCCCCTTCATCTTATGTTGATTCATCCACTTCACATAACACCATCCTCAATATCAAGGTCCAAGTTGATGGAAAAGGGTTTTGAGATGTAGAGAAGGGGGGCCTATCACCCCCAAGACTCCAAGACATAGGAGAGCCCCAAGGAATAGGTTTCCCCAATCTACCTCAGGTTTGCTAGACAAGTTGAAAAGGACAAAGTAATGAGGCTAAAAAGGAAGGGAAAATAGCTT